>JARJRE010000346.1:0-184030 GCA_030783385.1 Akanthomyces dipterigenus | reverse complement strand
AGCCAGTTTATCATTGTCTGTTGTTTTTCCTTAAAAAAAAGGAAAAAGAGAAAAGTCGTCAAGGCCTACTGACAATCAACTCAACCGTGTTTCCGAGCGACGCATTCACCAGCCCGCCCAGCATGCCGCCCCAGCGCTCGCCCAGCGTGTCGGACGCATCCGAGATGAGCCCCGACAGCGGGATGATGGCGAGAAAGTTGTACAGGAAGACGGCGGCGGGATGCCACGAGTACGCCGAGGCGAGGAAGCCCAGCGGCGCGCACACCAGGAGCAGGTTCAGGCTCAGGTACCGGCGCATCAAGCCCAATCGCGGCATTCTCAACACAACAGCGTTTGCGTGACGTTATTTTTTTTTGGTAGAAGAGGAGAATACTGGACGCTAAGCAGCGGTTCTCGGCAGATGAGAAAAAAGATGGCCTGGCTTAGTTGGCCGACGGCTGAGTGTACCCAGGGGGGGGGGGGGGGCGGCTAGACCCGACCGGCTCCTCCCGCGAAACACTAGTTATATCCGCTGTGTAGTTAATGGCGGGGGAGTGACGGAGAGTCTGGGTACTGACTTGGGGAAAAGCTGGAATGTGGTCCAGCCGCTTGACAGGCTGTTGCTTGGGGTAGAAATAGCGAGCCTGCAATCGGGGCGCGCTTGGGCTCGATCGGGGGCTGGAGAGAGTCAGTGAGGCAGTGCAAAAATAACATGATGACAGGCTGCGAAGCTATGGCTACATTCCCGCATAAGAGGGTATTTTAGTAAGACACGCGCTAATGTTGGCGGTGATGATTTAGTACGAGCGCCACGGAAATAAAGAAAATGGGAGGAAGAAGACTGAAGAGGTTGAATAATTGATTGAAACAAGACAAGTTATTCCCGTCCGTCTTCTCGTGCCAAAGTAGTGTCTTGTATTTCATGACATGAATGTAGCGCTTTTCACTCACCACAGCTCATGTCCTGCAATACCAAATCACTAGCTCTGTGTCCAGTGGTTTGTGGTGTACTTGAAATAGATTATTCAAGGCATTTTTGAGATGGCCGTCTCTATGATGGCGAGAGAAAAAAATGCAGAGTCGTTGTGAAACCACTCCAGACCACAACTAAAGGTGACGCTCACCGGAACCAGAACATTGATGCCGTGATCGAAATCCTCAGTCTTGTCAACGTCAACTGCTGCTGGGATCGTGCTGCTGTACTCATCCATACGCGGGATTGGCTTCTTTTTCTTGCCGAGTGCGCGGGAAGATACGGCCCGTTTTGCAGTGAGCGCGGTCGGCTTCGGCGTCGTGGCAGGCGACCAAGTAAAAGATGCTCGGCATTTGATGGGCCAGGGCGCTGCAATGTATCCATGATCGGAAGCGCCGAATCTTGTCCAAGACTGGCCGTACATGGCGCTATCTGCCCGTCTCCGACCCATGCAACGTGGACAGGACCTTGGAACGCAAACCATCTCCCTGCTCGGGGGACGGAGGAATCGCGCTGAGCGCATGTACTCTTGGGGGCATCAGAGACGGCGCTTAGAGCTGTCGTCTGGACGGCCCTGTGAGACCAACACATTGCCTCAGCCGAGTAGAACTTTTGTTTCAAAAGGCTTAGCTTGTACGCCGGACAACTAGTCAGCTGCAAATTGCACAGCAGGAGCGTGGCCCTTGTTGACCAGCTCGCTCCGTCCCGCCAAGCCGTTTAAGCTTTCGCGCTGCTTTCGTGCATCCAGCATTTTCAGATAGAGATTCCATGTTGATCCAAGACGTTGTTGTCTCTTGCTTGTAGGTGGGCGCAAGCTTCTTGAACCCTCACCTGGGTGAAACAACTGTTGGCCGCTTTCCTACAACACGGCAGACTCTCCTTCCTCTATCAGCTATAACGCACTGGGAAAAACTTGTATAAAATCAGAAAACGAGGCATTCAAATAGTTGGCTGCTAGTTTGATATATATGTAGTCTTGTAATTTTTTTTTTTTGTTCTAGTATGAAGAGCTCATGAATTGACAAGGAAGACAGTGCTTGCTACAAAGCGGCGACGAGTTATTTCAACAACGGGGGACCCTGTACAACCCGGTCAAACTCGCACAGGGCCTCGTCGTTTTTTTTTCTTCGCTACATCGTAAAAGTTCAGCCGCAGCTCGTCGACGGCTACTGCAATATATGAGCTTGAAAACGTTTCGGCGGCTGCACCAAGGGGCCAAAGCTGTCGCCGGGATCCACGGCTTCTTTCGACGACTTGCATGCGCAAGCGCTGTGCACGGGAGATGATGTTGATGAGCAGCAGAAGAATGCTGGCGGAGTGGCAGTGCGCCATACATCGGGTTTTCATTTGATAACCATGCCGACGACTGGGGCCTTTTGTGCACTTGCCTTTCAGCTGTCCGGCTGGCTGATCGGTATCAACTGCAAAGAGCCGGGCAAGCGGCACAACTTCACAGTGGATTCTCTTTGCGGATTTCGGGTCCTTCTGATACTAGTGACGCTAGTGTCTTCTTTTCACGTCGCTTCACTTATCAAAGAGACTAGTACATTGGCATTGCGTTTTCCGAGGCTGGGCCACTGCATACGGGATCCCGGCTCGGGAGACTGTACACAGACTTGTGAAGCATCCGGCTGAAAGGAGAGCAGTATTGGTGCAGTTTGACATGATTACTACCAGCGCCCGTCTTGAACTGCCCAGCTCATGTATTTCTCAATAAAACCAGTAGTTGCGCTGTAGCCTTGTCTTGGGCTGACCGGTTGAGTGGGCATTGCAAGCACAGCCCTGCCAAGTCTCGCGCGGAAAGACGGGCGACAAAGAGAGACATTTGAGAGTTATTTTAGTGCCTCAATAGCCTGGGAGCTGTTATTAATTAAACCTGCGATCCGGGGTAAGGTGTTCCCACCAGAGACGCCAAAGAGCTCATGTTCATTTCGAGGCCGCTTGTGATGCAGTGAGAAGTCTCGATTTCCTACGACTGGATATCCTAGCTTTACGGTTGTCTTGGTTATTCTTTCCTCTATTTGCTTTCTCTTGAATTGTTCTTGGCTTCGGTTGTTTCTCTTCTTTGTTTTCGCACTCATCTGTTTACACATCTACCCTATTTTCAGCATTTCCGCTTACTCCTTTTGTTTGTCCAATTTTTTTTTTCCATTTTCTTTCTTTTGCCAGCAAATGAGTACAAGCACAGCATAGGCATTTCTTATTCCCTGTACCGGCCTGGACCCGCCGTCTCGCCCAGCAAACCGTCTTTGGCTCTCCCCCGAACGCTGCCCCAGCCGACGACTGTCGCCCAAGACATTCTGACACCAGGGGAAAAAGTCATGCAGAGGGGACATGCAAAGCCGCTGACTGCAGGCGCAAATCGACGATGCGCTGTTCCCTTTGTTTTTCGGGGAGAAAAAATGGGCTGAAACAGGGCGAAAAGGGACACAGGACGAGTGACAGCACCAGGCTGCTGAATTTCATGTGCCGCTGCAGACAACAAGGTTCGTGGGGCCTGGCCAGTGACAGGCAACGTCTGCCTTGTAAACGCCACATTTGGCTGTCTCGCCCGTGTCTTGCGCACGGCGCCTTGCCTGATTGATTCTTGGACGGGTGCCTCGCTCAAGATGTCGCTTGAACGGGATCTCGCCTAAATGCAAGGGTTCTGTCGTCGCTGATGATAATGACGATGCTGAGCTTCCAGAGCATGTAATCGGTGCGTCTCCCCCCTGTCCTCTAAACGACAAGGCAAGCCCGTGTCAGGGGTTCAGAGCGACATGTCTTTGGAACGGTCTAGCCAGCGACGACGTGTTCCATTTTGGGAACGAATGCACGCAATCTTGACAGTCATCTCCTCTGGGCCATCATGTGGTGATGCAGAGAACATGAACAAGATTGTCATTTCTTGGCTCCCTCTCATCCAATGTCAGGGGCTCGCGTCAGCCCAGTTCAGCCCATGTTGCGACAACACACAAGCCCCCCCCCCCCCCCCGCCTTTGCTGCAGCAGCTTGCACCAAGACGCCCACTACAACGGCTTTTAAGGCAAGGATCTGCTAAACGAATTGTAGGCAGACATACACACCCTCCCCTTCTAGAAGAACACGAAGAACACAGCTTCCCATCTGTTTTTTTTGGTCGGGGCGTCGGAGTCGAGATGCACGTCTGGCATCCCCACGTATCGCAGCCGCCATTCTTCGGCACCACACATGCAGGGGAAAAAAGACAACTAAAATCAATTCTCACTTTCTATGATGACGAGGCACATGTCAAGGCTTTTTGCGTCTCCATCATTGCACACTCCGCGAATGGCAGGCGTCGTCGAGCTGTCAAACGAGCTGCGCGCCAGTGACGATCTGTGTACAGCGACACTGCCAAAGTCCGTCGACAGGATGGAGCAGCCAAAATTGATCAGTACCTGCTCCAACTAGCTGACGTGGCCAATAAGAGTACGAGCGTACGAGTCATTTCTCGTTTGCTTGGTGCATCTTCTGCACCAGTGACGCGAGGCTGCAACTGGCGACAGCCGACTCCATGCCGTGCCCACTTCTGACCGACGAGGGCTCTGATCGACGAGGGCATTGGGGAGGAACGAGACTGGCATCGGGCGTCTTCCATCCCTGTCGCTCGGGAGTCTTGTCAGATGTGTAGGATTCTTCCCACGTTGCTGTCCATCAAGATTATTGTGCATCTGCAGGAGGATGGTAACCCAATCCCATCCTAGCAGGAAAGGTGCGCCCCTAAACACGGCACCACCGCAACGTGCAGGCAGGAGGAGACCCAGGCGGATTGGCTTAAGCCAGTGTGAATTGGCAGCAGGGTTTTCTCTGTCAGGGTGCGAGGTGAGGGAGGGCATGCTTGTAGATTGCGTAGAAAGCTGCGCCAACTGCACAAAGTAGTGCATCTACGCAAAAGCAGGACCAACTGCGTGGACTGCCTTTGACCGCAGTACCGTAGTTATTGTGTAGACTACTTGACTGCAGTGCCATACCGTGTATGGGTTATAACTGCAGTGCCCGACCGCGGTCACCTAGTGCCAAGTGCATGGACTGCTCCCAACCGCTTCCAACTGCATAGACTGCAGTGAACTGCGTAGACTACAGTGAACCACACACGGCAGTACCAACTGCAGAACCATGCCCAGTATTGGGTAAACCGCAGTTACTGGTGCTGCACGTTGCTTTTTGACCGTGCACATGCATCCCAGCCACGAATCCCTGTCACTCTCCTCCCTCCCTCTCCCACCACGTCGGTACAGCCAGTGGGCTGGTGCTGGTCCTCTACGTATAAAAGCAGCTCTCCTTTAGCAAGAAAAAGAGTCTCTTCTTTCTCTTTATTCTATTCTCGCGGCTCAACTCTTAGAGTATCTGTCACCTTTCAGTAGTTATACATCTCGCCTTCTTCCGACTTTGTTACCATGACTGACGCATCCACTGTCAACTGCTGCCGTGCCGAGTAAGTCTTGATCAACTTTGCCTTTTCAGGGGATTTCCATACTCAATGACGAGTGTTGTAGGCTCGGAGATGTTGCAAGAAGTAGTCTGCATGCCTCTACCGAAACCCTCCTTCATGGTGAACCAAAGTAAGTCGGCCTTGTCTTGTCCGGTTGGGGCCAATTCGCAACCACTATCCTACCAATAGTCACCAATGCTAATCTATTACGTTTCCTCTTACGTAGAAGACGCACAAACGAAAGCCGATCCTGCGAAAAGAGAAGACTTGGTCTTCTCCGTGCCGAAGAAGCATATGGCCTTGACGCGCCAGCCCACGGTCCGATACAGAGGCTGGTGCGGCAGTGACTGAACACTGCAACACTGCGAAGCCGCCAGTCCAGTTTCCATGGCTACTTCGTTACATCTGTTTTATTCCATGTTTGTAGACACAATATAAAAGTTCTCGTGATCAATTTTGCAAACACGTAGTCCTCACCTCTGAAAATGTGAATGTGCTTGTCCGCCCGGTGCACCCCCCAAGCAGCTGCCAACCAGAGTACTCTCCACCATGACACTTTAGGCCTCTTCGAATATTGAGCAACTATTGAAAGAGTCTCACAAATATCCCGCATTTTCCTTTTCGCGATTCTTGGTGCGTGCGGAAAGCACTCTTATTCGACGTCTTGTAGGGTAGGGCCCCGTTGATGGCCGACCTGCATGGGCAAATCAGCATGTCTCACAGCCTCATCAGACAGCTTTTTCTGCACTGTAATGGGCCGAAGGAACAGGGAGATGAAAAGGGTGAAACGTCCTATTTTTACTGCATGATCTTGTCATTGTAAATCACGCAGTCTCTGCAGCCGATGCCAGTTGCAGAGCCTTGCCCAGCTTGAGAGGGACGTGGACAGGGCTTGGTTTTCCCAAGCTTGGCTCGCAGACACTTGCCTGATTCTGAGGAAGCTGCAAGAAAGGCATCTTATCAAGCTGAACTTTTTTTTTGGCAGGAAAAGCCCTCACTCGAGCAGCCCCCCCCTTGGGCAGCACAGACACACCCGCCGTCATTTCCCATCCCACGCAATATGCAAGCGAGCTATCAGAATCGCGTGGCGGGCGCTGCTGCTGTCCCATCTGGCTGCGGCCGCTGCCGTCGACAGACCAGAGGAGCCGCACCCACCCCGTCCCAGCAGCTTGGAACCGGGGACCGGGGAAGGGCGGGAACAACGCTACGGGACAAGCGTTTTGGCCCAGCGTCGCCAGTCAAACGATGGGAATGAGGCAATACTTCTCCACCGCCCCGGCCAGCTGGGTCAGACACGGGTCGTTCCCGGCCCATGGGGGGGGGAAAAGAGGGATTGCAGACACGTTGGCCCGCCATGCCCGGGTTGTAGTACGCTTGGCTCCTCCTTGTCACCCCCCATCGGCTGGGGCGCGAACGTCAGAAAAATCTCCTAGTGTATCCAGAGAGTCGGGTCCGGGTCCAGGCGTGCGTGGGAGAGGGGAATAAGCAACGTGTGCATAGGTGCGGGCCGCCGCCGCCGGCAACATGTCTCTCTCGTGCTGGCGCAGAGAGCCCCGGGAGGCGGTTTCGATGGGAGGAAAGAGGACGAGAAATGATGCGATGACTTTTTGTTTTTGGTCCGGGTCGGGATATTGTCCAATGTTGTCTGATGGCCCCTTGCGCCGTGCGTCAATGTTGCCGCTGCAAGACAGGCTGTCCCACTAACACGCGTCTGAAGCTCAACCGTCTAGGGGGGGGGCCAGAGAGGAAGCGATCCCGAGAGACGGGCTGTAGCAACAATGGTTGATGCTTCAAGTCTCGACATGTCGCGGTTTGCCCGTCATGGTAGAGTACAGCCCCAGGCTTTACAATGAGCCGCCCCAACGGTCGTGCCGGACGCGTGCCTTTGCGAACCACATGCGCACCGGTTCTGGTGCCAGATGCGGTCTCGAATGAGCGGCCCAAAGGACCAATTGATCCTCAATCAGGTGCTCCCCAAGGCGGCTATGAATCGATAAAATACTCTGCTTTTTCTCCTACTTTTTTTTGGGAAACAACCATCCACTCGCCGTTGACGGAATGGGGAACGGCAGGTTGGGCACCAATCCTTGCGCAGCACCGCCTAGATCTCATGCAAGGTAGACAAGGCTGCGTTTGTGTGTGAGCCGCAAGGCAATACATAACATATCATGTCCCTTGGGAGATGCGTCTTTGATGCGGCACTGTCCTTTTCTTGTGTTCAAGTGCCGTTTCTATTCCATGACAATTCTACACTGCAAGCCTTCCCCCCACCACATTCAACATGGGCAGCTCGAACAAGAACCACACGACCGCCCAAGGGAGCAAGCGCACCAGCAGCAAGTCAAGCTCCAATGAGGCATACAGCCCCAGAACTGAAGAGTATGTGTAAGCCCTGATCATCAGCCAAGTTCGATTGCTGACCAAAGGTCACTCCAGAGCCCAGGACGCAACCATGAATGCGTCCTTTACCTCGATTGAAGTGTCCAACGGTCTGGAAGAGTGAGTCTCACTCCCACTTACAATGATGAATCCGTTACATTGAAAAAAAAAATGAATAAAGAAAACTTGCTGAAATATCTGATTGGCAGACCGGAGACCCTGACGCAGGAAGTTGTGACAGCGCGGGAGGAGATGCGCCGCAAGCCGACAAGGGATTTTGCTGGCGGGAGTTGCGACAAGGGCCTTCGCCGGAGCGATACAAACCCTTATACGAATGAGAAGCCATATTCAGGCTCTTCCGAGAAGAAGGGTAAGAAAAAGGATAAAAAGGATAAAAAGGATAAAAAGGATAAAAAGGATAAGTGAGGAAGAGTGAGGAAGAGTGTATCACTACTCAGCCTGGGATTCTTTTTTTTCCCTATTCTTTTGGATTTCTCCTTGGCCAAGAGGGCGTTGTGCGGTAAGAGCCGACAGTTCCCAAGTTTGTATTGTCCGTTTGTCCGCCAAATTGTAACCTTTTCATGTCCGCTTTGCTCTCATATTATTAGCTACGTTTCTTGGATAAGCACCTGTATCAAGATTGAATCATCACTTTTGCATCTTGGATCATCACTTATTTAACACTGAAATGCTGCGACTTGTTACTATGCACCTTCCAGGCCAACACCTCGCAATCTTTGGTACGAGTACGGACAACTGAGGAGTCACACATCCTAAACAAGCGGTAAAGTGAAAGCTACAAGCACACTCGTCTCCCATCAAAGGGGCGTCGTTGGCTACCCATCTCCCAGCATCGCCTCTGCTTTGGGCAAAGATGAATAAGGCCGCTCGCCACATGGCAACCCTTGAAGACGGACCGTGTGTAAATTCTTGGGCACCAAGTGGCAATTTTTTTTTTTTTTTTCAAAAAGAGAACCATGATCGATTCTTGCCTTTGTCACATGATGGGCTATTTCTGGTGTTGGGCGAAGCCTCGCGATAACCATCAGGAAAAAAAGAAAATAGGACGGCCCAAGACGGAAAAGGCGGGCATGCGCACCAAAAGTCTACCGCAGCCCAGGCCGGCCAACTGCGCAATTTCATGACGGAATGGCCGAGAGCCAAAGTACAACTACTTTAAAATTGCTCAAGCCCGCCGAAACCCGGCCTGGCAAAAAGCACGTGCAGGGAGTGACGCTCAGCCCGTGTGACGGCCTGGCAGAGACACAAAGCAGATACATGCATCTATAGAATGTGCAATCCACACTTTTACCCAGACGGCTAGATATACATCTGCCCAATGAAAGGCTCAAAAGACCCGTCTAGACGCACACGCCCTTTTTTTTTTCTCTCTCTCTTTTTTTTTTCCTTCTCTTGTTCGGGGGCGGCCGGGCGCTGTCCGTCCCCTCGTGGCCCATCACATCCGGGGGGAGGACGTCGCCGCGGGGCGTATCAGGACAAGGCTTGTAAGCCACAAAAATCCTTTTTTTTTCTTTTCATACATGTCGTGACATCAGATGACCGGCCCGATGGGAAACGATATTTGCAGCCCAAGTAAGTAACCAAAAAAAAAAAAAAAAAAGAGACAGTCGTTTGGCGGAACAAGGGAGGAAAGGAAAAGTACTCGTGCGCGGTGCGCTGTCATGTAACTTGCACGCTGTTTCCGTTGTGTACGACACCATCGCCCCGTCCGTCACACAACTTTTTGTCTTGTTACTTGTTCGCCCAGCAGGGGTCATCTGCAGAAAGGCCAAGGCGGCGCGTCTCGTCCGAGCGAGTCCAAGTCCGTCACAACGCCCAGAAACGGCATCGAAATGCATGCCCAAGCCTGCAGGCAAGGGGGACAGCCCGTAAGCGAAACTTGCAAAACCACAACATTCATCTTGTATGTGTAGCACAACATCTCTTTAAAAAAAAAAAGAAAAAAGAAAAAGAAAAAGAAAAAGAAAAAAAAAAGGAGCGCCGGTCCGAGTCCGGACAGTACTCGCTCGCCCCCCGTGGCAGAACGAGGCAAAAGTGCGCGTGCCGTTGGGTTGGGCAGCAAGGCAAGGCTGACAAGGGGAGGCAGATGACGGCATAGCTTCCCCGGGTGCGAAAAGTCGGGCGGCTAGAACCCTTTTTTCCCTTCTTTTCTCTTTTTTTTTATTATTTTTATTTTTTATTTTTTCTTGTCCCTTTTCCTCTCTTCTTTTCAGCGAGCAACGAGGCTGACAGTCAACGGCCGATTGTAATCGGATCAGGTACCCCCTTCTGCTGCTCCAAACTACAACGTTCGTCGACACTGACTTGTCCAGCCCTTCCCCCCCCTGTCAATAGCAACGTGCATTTCCCCCCCTTGGTGCATTCTTTGGCGGGGTCATGATTGACATGCGGTGCGCTTGGCTGCGAGCGACCCCATTGCAGCATCATCAGTCCCAACGCAAGCATGTCGTGCACCGCGCCCCCGGGGAGGAGCGCTTTTCGCTCATCCTTGACCATGACCTCCAAAAGCGTACTTGTCCATCTCCAAGAGAAAAGTCGGAAACGTAACTAGACATTGGGCATTGACTTCCCGAAAGGGTCCACAGCGCCATATCGATGCTTCATACATGATGCGATTCATCCCGGTTGTGCCCAACTTTCCGCGGATGATCTGGGTCTGGTTCCATCAGCCACCATCTACGCTTGGGCAGAGGTTGAGGGCAGGGTTCTACGTACATAATATATCGGCTGTTATCAATCACACTGGCAGGCAAACACACACATCCGGAAGCAGCACATGTGCAATGTCGCACATGAATCGCACTAGATCCAGTCTGGAACCCGGGCACTCGGGAGAATGCGCCTCGACAAGGTGGTAGGTGTTAGTGGTTGGGCGGCTCCCTCTTGGTTCAGATCCGTATGATGTGGCCGGTCGCTACACCTCACAGTCTCTACACTGTACTCTGCCTCTTCTTCCTCCTTCTTTGTTCCTCTTTCCCTCTCTCTCCCGCCTGCTTTTGCGGGGAATGGCGTAGTCGAGCGCCTAACGCAGACGTCCCATACGTCGTCCGCTTGGATCTCCCCCCTCTGTGTCACCCGTCAAAGCTTACCCGCCCTTCTCCAATCAGCTTGGCGAGCACGTCGGTGGTCAGCAGCTCCCGCAGCCCTGGTTGGCCGGCAAGGGGTCCGGTACCTGCGGTGCGCGGTGCAGCGCATAGGTTTGGCGCTGGCTCATGTCTAATAAACCAAATCGGCTTGCTACACACACACGCACACACACATAGACACACACATCATACACAACCCAGCTGGTGTTGGGCGTAACTGCAAAAAAGGCATATGGCTATAGGGCACCAATGCCCACCACACACACACACACACTCACACGCTCACGGCAATGCTGTACAACCCACCACGTAAAGTAACACGTACCGAGACAAGGAGGAAAGTCGCCGTGCTCTACCCGATGACGGCTCGAGGGCCTATGTTCTGGGCATTCCTGACCGACACGAATCGTCGGGCGGACAGCGCTTTGTTTGGGGGCGGTTTATGAGCGCAACGACGTGTATAAGTCATGAGGTCGACATGTTCCCGGACATGGCAACTTTTCCTACTCCCCTCTACCTCCTCCCATACCTGGGCTTTTTTATGACAGGGCATTTTTATACTGTATAATATCTTGCTAGGCCCTTTATACCCCTACACATCACACTCTTCTGTATCTTTGCTATATCTAGCGTACAGCGTGCTTCTATACATTTACACCACCAAATACACACATCTGCATCGCAGCATATGCTTGCATAGCCTTCTCCCATATACACCAGGATTTTCTTTACATCTCAGCAACACTTCGATACACAGTAGGCTTTGTAAGTTGACCCCAGAATACAAGATGCGTGCCTCCGCGCCATGCTTGTCCCAAGCTGACCTCGCACAAAACAGTCGCCAACCATGCCGTCGCCTCCGTCGGCATCATCTCTCGGTGTGCATCCGCCGTCCCCCATACTGTAAGCGCTGCGTTTCATTCCGATCGGAGCCCCGTGTCCAGAGTCGTTTCGCAGAGAGACGTTTGGAGTTTGTCCCTTTCCTTTTACTCACACAAGTCCTGCACCAACAGCATCCCCAACGAGACCGCACAAAGAGGACCCGTCAGCGACGGACATTCAAGTACGGATACCAACCCCAGCCATTCGAGCTTCCAGTGCTCGTCACTTGAGCTGTCGTCGCTGCCATCGTCGTCGCTGTCGCTGGAGTGCAGCCACGACAAAATCGCCGCCTGGAGGGAGACGACGCCGCTGGCCCGCCTGCTGGCCCTTCACGGCCGCGGCGCGTATACCGGCGAGCACTCTGCGCAGCTTGTCGGTGCGCTGACGACAACCGCCGCCATCCCGGCCCGTGAGCCGACACAACGTGCCGACATCGCGCGAGGGCCCACCGTAGAGCGGCAACGACGGAATGGCCGACGGCAAGAAAACCAAGGTGACGAGGGCAAAGGAGCCGCGGCGAGTAATGGAGAGACGGCGAGGAGGTAGTCTCTCGGGGTCTTGATGTGAGCTTTCACCTTGCTGCTTCTCGATTGTGTTTCTTTTCCTTTCTTCTCGTCTCGTTGACCTTGATTCTTCGTTTTCTTTCCTTGGCTGTATTATAGAGATTGGTTAGACAGGTACGCGCCACAGAGACACACGGCATCGAGTTTGTGTGAGCTTGTACGACGGGAGGGGCTGCTGTCACAAGCTGTCAATCTTGCCGTGGAACAAAGAGAAATGGCACGAGCCGAGCTGTGCGCAAGCATCCTTTTCCCCCGCCATGCTGAATCATGGGGATAAGAGCTAGACCTTGGTCGCCTGATTGTTGCTGCAACGTTTCATTGCTGAAGAATACATTTCTGGGGACACATTGCTTCATTTCATTTCATGTCTTGCAAGATAATGCACAAATTTCAACACCTGACAACGCCAGTCCATGATTTCTCCGCTGTTTGATTCCCTTGTATGAGACAGACAATTTCGAATAAGCAATTGCGCCGGATATGCGGGTATACATGACTTTAAACAAGTCCTCCATCCAATTCGTATACATCTTTGCCGAATCCATGTAAAAACGTCGAGCTGGCCGGCAACATTGTGAAAAAGCTAAACATTTTGGCTGGGCACAAAGTTGAGATCCAGACTTTGGTAATTCCAAAGAGTTGCTAAATCACCCAGCTGCTCTTCCGAAAATCCATCGAGAGAGAGCTGCGCGTACGACTCGCGCGGGGTCGGTGGCATGTATAGATTGGGCGGCGCTGGCATCAAGGCGGCGTCGCTATGTGCCTGCGAGGTCGGCGGCATCGTATATGCTACATCGTATCCGTTGTGGACGGGAACCACGTTGCTAGGCATCTGGTAGCCCGCCGACACCTCCACATAGCCGGAGCCGTAGGCAGGTGAGGTGCTGGTTGTGCTCTGAGCCACGCCGCCACTGCCGACGGGGGATGCTGAGTAGGCGTCAAAGTCCTCCACGTCGCTCGAGCCAACAGAAATATCGCCGTGTTGCATAAAGGGCGGCGTGAGTGATTCTTCGGCTAGCCTGGTGCGCTTGTGGTAGCTATTGGCCATCTTGGGAGGCACATGGGGGTTTTCGATCCGTTTCGCCAATTTAGACAGTATATCGTACGAAGTTTTTGCAGTGCGAGTTTCGACTGCCAACCGCTCAAGCATGGATCTGGCTGTTTCAATGGCCATGAGAATTTCCTGTCGATTCGGAATGCAGCGATCTTCATCGTGCAGAATGACGGAGCAGAGAACAGCAGCTGTGTCGAAAATCGAAAACAGAACCCAGTGGAATTTGGCATCCCTGGGATATAGAAAGTCGAAGAAGCTAGACAGGTTGGACATGAGCTTCAAAGTGTAGGCGATGCCCTCATCGCGTATCCTCAAGTCATCGCGGGGCGATTGTGCAGTCATCCGCCTTGCCAGGTAAGCGCGGAGGGGATCTAACAACATGGAATAGGCCATGGTATGTAAGTAGTGGCGGTGCAGTATGACCCAGGTGTGCTTGGAGTCAATGGTTGTGTCGGGGTTATGCAGGCTGTAGACCTGTGGAAACCTTTGCATCCAGTCCATGATGACGTGAGTGTATTGATCAATCTGAGCAGGAGATGTGACTTCTCGCGGGGAGCCGAAGCGTCTAGCTAGCTCGCTAATGACTTCAGACTGCAGCTTCATGAAAAGTAGAGGTGAGGGCGAGTAGCTTTCTAATGTGAGCGCGGGCAAGGACACCATACACTCAGATCGGTCAATGAGTTTTGGTCGTGACAGGAGAGCCGATATTTGCCAGTCCCAGGTATCGACGACGCACCAAAGACGCCTGCGCATTTCAAAGTCGAATTCTGATATGGAGCCAGCAAGTTGGTCTTGATGCATGCCCAGAGCCTGGGCTTCGCGGATCGCAGTGCTGAGCGCATGCCAAGACTCGACGAAGCGAGCCTCTGACTTGTACCAGTAGCTAGAGTGCAACAGGTGTTGGACATTGAGGATGTGGTTGCTACTAATGGGTATGACGGAATGGAGTTCGCGGGCGGCGTTGTGGTAGTTGTTGGAGAGGCGGTGTATGGGCTCACCATGTTCCATTTCGAGCTTTCTCTTCAAATCGGGGTCTGCGTACTGGGTCGAGCACGCGCATACCATGAGCAAGAGACAAGTCCATTGGAGACCCAGAGGGTGGGAGGCGAAGCGGGCGATCCACCACTCGCGATACTCCTGCAAAAAGGCAGCGGGGTAGATGATGTAGTAATGGTAGTTGACACGGGACAGGAAATTTTGTACCAGGGCGTCTGTAGGCACGCTGTCAGCATTCGTGTCCTTGAAAATGGAGACAGGTTGATCTTGGCTTGTGAAACTTGCCAGTTGTGGTGCGGGATGGAAGCACTTGCAGTGCACGTCCCAGCTGATGACAATTGGAAGCAGTGACACAGTACTGCTTTGCAGGAGGCTTCGGCTTTTTCTAAGGTACAGAATGAGTTAGCACAGGCAGTGGTCGGAGTGTGGTCAATTTCCTGTTTAGACATCTCGACGCGGTCTTACTTCGGCTTGAACCTCGAGGTTTGTGAAGAAGTGCGCGCCACCGTAGCCGATGGCCGCGAAGTCTTCTGCGCCATCTTCATCCGAACTGGACTCGTCCTCCTGCTCGTCGCCATTGCGGTTGCGCTTTCGGGTTCCGCTGGAGGATGTTCGTTCTGAGGATCCGGCGGTAGCGTGGGAGAAGCAACATCGATCGGCCACTTTGCGCTTCTGGCAGTGATTACATGGCCATTGGCGATTGCACTGGCTTCGTGTTAGATGACGTTCCCAACAAGTCAAAGGAGAAACACATCAATGAGACGCAACGATGGCCAGCCTTGAAAATGGCAGACAACGGGCGCAGAAGGCAGGCATCGGTCATGGCGGCGAGGGTGGATTTCGGGTCAACTTGCCTTTTGTTTGCGCCGCTGACACTCTGTACAGGCAGGACGCACTTGACCATTATCCTTGGGGCTGGCGTCCATTTTAGACGCGGGTTATTGGCGCAGCAGCATGCCTCTATTTATGAGGCAATCGACGTCGTGGGAGGAACCGGAAAGGGTTGAGTCGAGATGAAACGAGGGCGCAAACGGTGGATATGTCGTTGAAAGGCCAGGGCAAGTGGGAGAGAGGCGTTGAGAGAGATGGGGCTTAGCAGATAATAAGAGGGGAGCGACTGGGCTTGAGGCTTGGGGGAGCGGCACTCGAGCGAGGGCTGTCAGCGGCGTCTTCAGTGGGGTTCCAGCAGGATCGAGGGGAGTGCAGGCGTTGTGAGATGGCGAATCTGGTGGATGGCTGGAGGGGTTTGCGGTGGGCTGCGGTGGGCTACAGTGGGCTCGCAGCGGACTTTTGCATCTGCTCAGCAATCGAGGGACTGCCTTGCCCTGGTACTTGGGCGGCAAGGGCTGCCAGTGGTTGTCACACTGGCACCTGGCTGAGCGGCCGCTCATCCATTCCCGGGATGCGAGGGTACGAGAGGGGTGATGTGCGCGCTCACAAACTTGTCCTACCAGGGGGTGCAGCCCAGGCTACCTTGGTGTGCTGTGGGAGGTACGAGTGATCTGCACCCGTCTACAGCGTGCGACGGTGTACTACGCAGCCTCGACCAGGTATTTGGGTCCGTCCGGCTGGCTTTCCTGGTGTTGGCCTAGCGTCCCCGAGTGCACATCCCCTGCTGCTCAGTTGCAAATACAGTGGGCGATGGTGCTGAATGGCCCACGTGCCAGCATCGGAGCCCAGTGTGCCAGTGTCAGTGCTTTTGCGAGCAGGAAGAGACGTCGTTGAAGGACAGGATAGGTGGGAATAGGCATAACTATTGGTGGCGGCAGAGGGAGCTCACATTGTCAGCGTCAAGTCGAGTCAGTACTAGAACTACCCGGACCTTTGGGCGGCTGCAGGATGGGCTGCAGGGCTCTCTCAACCTCGACGGACGGACGCTAACCCCCGGTGTGGCACTTTTTATGGTCACTGTGTCGCTATCCATGACGGGGCGGATTTGAAGAGAGAAGTCGAGACAAAACAATAGGTAAACTCTTTGCAATCAAGACGCGTGCTTGTTCTCGCTCGGGCAAACCGATTTGGGCAGCGCTAGGTGCTGTTAGTTGCTGGCTAGCGTGCTGTAGTCCGGTGAGGCCGCTATTGCCTACTGCTACTGAGCTTCAAGTTACCAGCACTATCGAGTTATCCAGTAAGGCCGGTTTACCTGTTACCTGATGGGCCACCAAAGACAAACAGCCTCAGCGCACTTGCATGAGAAACATGCTTCTCTTCTCAATATCCCCGTTGCATACTTTGTAACTCGTCATTGTTTTCATCAATCCTTTTCTATTTTCGGTGGCTCCCAGTGCTACCCTGTCGGCCATCGCATCGTCACTCATCCACACTGGGCGCCAACGGTCCAGCGTTTGTCCATCATTGCGACTACACGTCACCCATTCAAATGATGGATCCGGCACAACCCTTCGTGTTATTGGCGAGGCGTCTATTAGCCTTGTCGGTATTTCTTCCATACTAGACGTCTCAGCTACAGAATCAGTGATGCTTTCCAAAACGTTGAGAGAAGTGTCCGTCTTGCGTTCCCACGCCCTCCCACACACGGCAAACACATCACCCACATCCCAGCAACACCGTTGCAGCCACCATGCCGCCCTGCTCCGCTTGTTCACAAATCCAATATCTGAGCTTTCCTTTCTGGGCCGGCTGCATAATGCCCAAGACCTTCCCGCTGGTGTGGGCTGTCCGCCGGGCCAGACGCGCAGCCAATGGCGACCCTAGCCACCAGCTGGCACCGACTCTAATAACTTTCTTTTTCCTCGGGGCCTCAAGCAGCCAAAAGAAGGCATAGAGCCGAGATTCTGGTTTGCGCCCAAACTTCCTACTCCATCCCCGTTTGGGCCGAGCTCGAAATTGAACGAAGAAAAGAAGAAAAAAACAAACGAAAGCCAGTGGTGCTCATCGACTCAAAGTCCACGCCGCCGTAGACTGAAGCGTCATACCATACGGTCAGCACGCGCACCAGGTTTCGCAAAATGCGATGCGACCACGAACTACTATATTTTGTTGTCTCTTTACTCACCTGGCTGTTCGACTAGCTACCCTCCAAGTGACCGATCCGCCAATCCAGTCAGCACTCGAAGGGCTGATCCCCCCGCCATCCCGCTGAGCCGGAATCGCCCCTCCCTCCCTTCTCTTTCTCTGACGGAAGCACCACGGCCACGACCCCGTGTCGTCGTCGGAATGAAGTAAAAGAAGAAAACAATTTACACAGTATACGCGCCGGCCCTGCTGTCAGCCCTCGTTGAGAAGCGCCCACGCACCTTGTCTGGCTCATCGGAAATGGTCCAAGCCGCAGCAGCTTGTTACTAATGCCAGTAAACGGAGAGGCTACAGTAGATGCAATGCACGCGCACCGTCGATCAGGCTGTACTGGTAAAGGTTTGCATGCCGAGTGCACTCCGGATTATCCCACGCATCAACACGAAGCACAGTTTCGAGCCAGCTGGCAAGAGACATCAGACCACTTCTTTATTCTCCATGGCAATACTCGCGACACGGCAGCGGGCCGAGCAGTCGCCATGCAAGCCGGGCCTCTACAAGTCACCAAGAATATTATACGTCACATTACACAACATGTACGGGCGATTTCTCCGCGTCGCCCTTGATTCTGCGCCACGGTGCTTGCCACGAGCATGCACATACTAGAGGTGGCTGCATTGTCTAGGCTTGTTGAGTCGTTGACCGCACCTGGCGCACCTACCGCCACAAAAATACTCGGTTCCAAAACAGTCATGGACCTGAAAACTACCGCAAGGCGTTCGATATCATGTATCCACTGCGTTCAACGGTTATCGCACGGGAGTTTAACGCACTGCGCCCGTGTACAGTGGGTCGTAGGTAATTCTGAGCAATCTGTCACCAAATCGCCATACATAAGCGCTCGGAATTACCTGGAGGCACTGTAGAAGACCCGCCACACACCGGAGCCGTCCATGACTGGAATGTTTGCCTCGGTGTGAATGCTCTGGGTCGATCGTATATCGCTTCCAAAACTCATACAATGTCACTGAGTTTGAGTTTGGTTACAAGTTGTTAGACCCTTTGATTGCCACTTGGTGGGTTTTCTTTCAGCTCAAACTTTACCATTTGTGTGGCATGCGGCAAATGGGAGCCTGTGAAGCGCTGCGGGAACGGGCCAAATTCCGCGTGGCGGGCTGGGTTTCATATTTTTCTGGACTTTGAGTTTTCATCTCAGAAGATCTTCACTTGTTTGGTACGCGACGGATATCCCTAAAATGGACGTTGTGATTCTCGCGCTCCGAGGCCGATATCGCAGAACAAGCCGCTTTTTAGCGAACCCAAGGCCCTGCCCTCTTCAGCCGATACGCAGAAATGTATCTGTTGAATATTGTAGACCCCGCCTGGTGTGACATTGCTAATTAGCCATGGCGTAATGTCTGAAGACGTTGATTTTGCTTCAAGCACGATTGGCGGGCGCTCTGTACCGAAGCCCTGGTCCGTCTCACATGCCCCCGCAAAGTGTGATCCTGCACCCGAGTTGGCTTGCGTCCCGCGTCTGCCAAGTTGAGACACGTTTTTTTTTCGTCAAAAGTCCCTGGCTAGATCATTATGATGGCAAGCGGTCCCCCGCAAAGTCCGCTGGCGGCTGACCAGGATAAAAAGGGGGCCAGTTGGTTGCCATCCAGGCCATGCTCTCTATGAATAATCTGACGCTTCAGAGAGGGATTTTGTCATTTGGGAAATGCGGTTGCAAAAACCGACAGGGGCTTCGGTGAGCTGGTTGCTACCCTTGCATGAGTGTGAGCAAACGGCAATGTACAACATACTTGTGTTACATGACTTGTCACGGTGCGCAACATCCAAAAGATTGGGCAACCGTTTAACCTTATTAAATTGTTTTTAGGCGACTGTCGCGCTCCACCAGTAACCAGATTCTCGGGATTGTATCTTTCTGCTGGACAGCGCATTTGTAGAGCTACTGTGGCCGCGCGTCTCCCTTGTCGGACTGACTGTGATCTCGCCAGAGTCTAACAATCCACAGCCATCTCATAAGGATCCTGAGTGAATAAGCCAGTGGAAAAGAAATCAACTATCATAGTATCTGAATATACATTTACTCTAGTGGATAGATTTCTAGTCCTGCCTCAATAGACCCAGCGAGGTAGTCTTCTACTCGCCAGTATTGCGGCCCAGATCCCGCCTCACGCGCCAGACGCTCGATCCCACCGGCCGTTTTTGGTTGCCCTGCAGAATTTCCAGCCACGGCACCGTCGGCACATCGCGCACGTCCTCGACCTGGTCCTGCACGGCGCCCGCGTCTTCTCCGTCATACGTCACGTCCAGGTCGCTTCGCGGCTGCTGCGGCTGCTGGTCCCTTGGGTGCTGTCCGGGCTCCGTCGCCGTGGCGCGCTGGAAGAAAAAGTCCTCGGCGTACGCCCACGTCGGCGCGTCAAATTTTCCGTGCACGAGGATGAGGTCGTGGCCCAGGGAGCGGGCGGTCTGGAGCTGGGCCTCAGTGATGGGCGACAGGAGCTGCAGCTTCCGCGTTGTCGTGTCGATGCCGCGCACAAGGGCCAGGCCCAGGGTGCGAGAGTAGCGAGGGTCGAGCGTGGCATCGTTGGTGTTGGAGATGATTGGGAGGCCTTCTGGTGATGTGATGATCTTGAGCTCATCTGCTCCGGTGGTGCTCGTCTCGGGAACGAGGTGCTCTGCCTGTACTTCGCTCGCCAAAGGTTGCGTGGCAGCAGCAGCAGCATCAGGGGGTTGATGAGGTGCCGGGCCGTAGCCGGCAATAATGTCGCGAAACGCTTCGCCGTCTTCAATCTCGACGACGGCCAGCACCATGCCATCGATAGCTGCTCTGAAGAGCTCGGGTGGCGACTGGAAGTCGTAGGATAATATGCCCCTGATGCCCTTTATTTTTGAAGCATAGCGCACTTCCCATGGCGGGACGGCGGATAGCGGTTTGGAATTCCAGCCCAATACTGCTGGACTGGCCGTTGCGAGAAAATCAGCGAGGTGGAAATAGGACATGGTCTGCATGGCGCGTAGTTGTGATCCTGTTCTGGCAGTGTACTCGGACGGCTGCGAGGGAAGTGACAGAAACTTGTTCCGTGTAGCAGAACGCAAAACTTCAACCACATCGAGCGGGCCATCTTCAGACATGTAGACAACTTGTGAAGGCAGCATTATGGTTATCAGCTCCACCAGCAAATCTAGTCCGGTTCCCAGGATCCAGCCCGGCGTATTAATGATTAACGGACAGTTTCGCAATATCCTGCGATATGTCTCGTACAGGTCTGTCGCGCATTGAATGTAGAGGGACGGAGACATGGCTGGTGATACAGATGCCAGCGCATGGCTGCGCAGCACGGCATGGCCGGCTTGATGCGACCCGGGATGCGAAAACGGGGTGCCGAGATTGGGCTTAGTGACGTGGACGAGAGATACGGTCCCGGCTGGCGCGTACTCGGGCTGACCTGGGTCAAGATCAATGACTGCGACGCCCGTGGCTGATTGTGCTGTGCTGGCTGAATCCGCAGTTGTGAGGAGGCGATTCGTGAGTAGCTTTGAGAGTGTGGATTTGCCGGCGCCTTTGGGGCCGCATACTAGAGCAGAGTTCTGGCCTCTCGGCTCAAGTTTGATTGAGCTTGTTATATCCGAGATGGTCTTGTTCCATTCCGGTGGTGAGAATAGTTCCTGGATGATGCTTCTTTTAGGAGCATCCTCAGAGGTGCAGAGCTGAGCATGTTAGCACGCTTCCTAGGTATGTCAAGAGCTGGCATGACTTGCTATTCGAAATGTGTCTACAGCAGAACTGCTGATATCTTCAGGATTGGTCTCGTTTTCATGCCAGATGCGCTGGTATAGTGGTGACAAGGCGGAAAGACAGGACAAGGGCTTGTTGGCCTTGTCGCTGTGTAGCTCTAAACGTGTCTTTTCAGACGCTCGAATAACGGGCAAAGCATGACAGTGAGGAGCATAGATCCAGTGAATAGTTTCGGACGCTGTGATGGTTGCGCCAAGTATGGAGACCTCACCAGATCGTACCCTGACGCCAAAGATACCGAGCACGATGAAGCGCTGCAGAGAGTTAGTCTGCTGCAGTCAGCAATCAAGGGTACTTTTCTTACCTCAGTGTCAGTGAGTCGTAGCTCACAATATCCGTCCTTGTTTCTTCTATAGTTTTGTTTATTGAGGCGAAACGAGGAGTATTGAACGACTCTAGGAGTTGAAGCACCACTCTCTGGTGTCGCGACGTCTTTGTCAGTGCTGCGCGTGGTCAGTCACCGAGTGTCGTAGTTGCAGCGCAGCAAAACACACTTACCCGCGCTTAGAAGCACTTTCTTTACGGGCGGCAGCAATCTTGGGCGTGCTGGGACTTTTGGGCGAGCCTCGGTCTACTTGCGCCACCCGCTGCAGTACGCTGAATGAATTACCAACGCGTTGCGCTGGCCCGTCCTCCAGGGGCGGGCTTACCTCGCGTAACACGGCAGCATTGGCAAGCTGACGGCGAGCAGACAGCGCGCTCAAGGCAGCTTGAAACAGAAATAGTTAGACAGGTTCATCCACGCTGCGCGCAATTTCGGCCAAGGACTCACACTGTGGCGCCTGTTGCTCCTCCTCCAGCTTTCTGCGCTTGCTGGTCGACATGTTGGGCTCCAATAGTCGCTAGCCGGCACTGGCAGCTGAGAGACTTGAGTTGCAGTCCATGTATTTTACAACAGTATTCATATAAAGTAAAGTGCTGCCAGGTTCTTGCGACTGTTGAGGAAGGGATTCGTCTTTGGGACGATGTTAGTATCGATAGAGGATCCCCACCAAAATTTTCCGTTAGGCCAAGATGGCCGGCGGGCTGCTAGAAGTAGCAGGCGGAAAAGGAAGACCAGATAATAAATGAGGATCACTTGCTCGATAGCTAGCTGTGATACTGACTTCATCTTCTCAATACACTGTCAAGACTCATTACGCAACATTACATGCAGAGTGCGGTGTGGAAGTCTGCTCAGTCGTCGCGGTCAGTAAGTGGTGCGCACGGGCCACTTCTACACGTGCCGCGAAATTTGCCTGCGGTGGCCGGTGAATTCTAAATCGCAGGCGCAAGAAAAAAAAGTTGGAGTTTCAAACCCTTCTTTCCTTCAACCAATTGTTCCCGACGTGACACCTCGCGGCCCTCCCGCAACCCGCCAAAATGGCTCCAAAAGAGCCCTTCAAAGTTCATTCGCTTAACAAGCACATCGCAGAGGCTACAAAGGGCTTAAACGCCAACGCCAGCAGCAAGAAGGCCTCCGCCAAACCTCTGCTCAAGAAGGCTGCCGCCGCTTCTTCTACCAGCATTTTTGACAACAACAACAGCGACTCCGATAGCAGCAGCAGCAGCTCGGACGACAGCGACGCGGATGGCCCTGCGTTCCTGAAGGCGCTGGAAAAGCCCAAGGCCTCGAAGCGCCGCAGCAAGGACGATGAGATTGCCGATAGCGACGTCGAGCGAACCTCTGCCGCGAGCAAATCGAAGCAAGCCCCGAAGGCTGTCGCGCCTGCCAAGGGCAAGGCTTTGTCTTTGTCAGATGATACCTCGAGCGATGCAGACTCTGAGAGCAGTGACGAGGAAGTGAGCACCAAACGAGCTGCTCCCAAGTCCAAAGCTTCGACCAGTGCGGGCAGCCCCACCAGTAGCAGCGGCTCAGACTCCGAATCTGGTTCTAGCTCCAGCTCCGAGGCTCCCTCAAGTGACGATGACGCTGGGAGTGAAAGCGAGAGTGAATCCGCCCCTGCCAAGCCGGTCGCTACCCCGAAAGACCTGGCTAGCAAGCCCGCTCGCGCCAGGACATCCGAATCCAACAGTGAGGAAGGCGATGCTGAGAGTGAGGCGTCGGCGCAGCCCGCTGCTAAGCACACCAGTAAAGCAGCTGTCAATGGTACCAATGTTGCGGAGAAGACCACACGGGGTACTGAAAGCGATGACGAAAGCGACGACTCGAGTGAAAAAGAGTCCAGCGTTGGAGATCGGAGCGGCAGCGAATCCAGCGATGACGAGGAAGCCGACGAGTCTATGCAAATTGCAGAGCGTGCGCAGGCTAGCCAGGTTGCGCTTCCCCAACTACTGCCCCCCGACTTTGAGCTTCGCAAGGGTGACCAACAAAGCAATGGCCAGGATGTAGCGCGCGTTTGCAGCGAGGCCAACCTGCAGGGCAAGCAACTGTGGTACTTTACTCTACCCGCCAATGTTCCAGTGTCTGTTGTCGAGAATCTTGAGTTTCCCATGGATGCCTCGCAGCAAGGTGGCAGCATTTTATCCCACAATGGCGAAGATTATGGCATCTCTTTCGACAGCACGCCTCCGGTCAAGTCAATCCAGATCTTGATCCCTTCTGCCGACGGTTCGACCTATCAGCCTTGTAAGATACCTTCCCGACGGCCAATCGATTGTGAATGTCTTGCTCATTGACTATTCTAGCTCGCCACAACGTCGATGAAGTCATGCAAATCCGACGCATCACTCAAATTGGAGCCACAACAGCCACGCCGGCGTCTGTTGGATCTGCAGTGAAGGCTGCTCGCCCGCAACCCAAGGGCCTCAAGGCGCGATTCCAGCCGCTGGGTGTCAGCAGCGACATGGGCACTTTGGGCATTGACAGCGATGGTGAGGACGATGTGGAGATGGCAGATGCGCCAGCTACTGGATCTACCCCCGGGGCCTCTCAAAAGAATAGCAGAAGCACCAAGGCTGCTGCGGAGTCCAAGCAGAGTGCCAGCAAGGGCAAGAAGAGCAAGAGAAAGCACACTCTTTCGGAGGACGAGGATGCTGCGGCTGCCGAGCAGTTGATGGAAGAAAGCGTTTCCGCAGTCGCCAAGTCAAAGAAGCAAAAGACTGCTGCCCGCGGCAGTCCTGATCTAGGCTCTGAACCCACACTCCCGTCACTCAGGCAAACTTTTGTCGCCCCCCCTCCCATTCCCGGCTCTTCGGCTACTGTTGATGCTGCCTCTACGCCGGCGAAGAAGAGCAAGAAGACCAAGATCAGCAAATCAGCAACCAAGCCAACCACGCCTCTTCCCAGCTCACAGGTGTCTGGCAGTAGCAAGAAGGAGACGCCAGTTCCGGTCCCTGCAGTTCCTAGCCTAGGCAAGGCTGCCGAATCAACTGGCACGCCTGCCGAGAAGAAGACGAAGAAGAGCAAGACGAAGGCTGCTACTACCGATAGCCCCGCCTAGATGAAGGGGAACAAGCCGCAGCAGCGAGCTCGGCGCTGGGACATGACGTCCTTTTCGCCGCCACGTCCTCCACGCCAGATGTAGGCACTCGAAGTAGACGGGGTACAAGTTCGGAAATCCATTCGGTACATGATATACCCTTGCGAATGTGATGGTGTTTAGCTGAAGTACGGGGTTGAGGGCTGAGAGGGGGTAAAGGTGGTGGAATAATTTTGCTTTTTGAGCTGGTATTACACGGAAGGCGTTTAGGTACAAAAAGATTTGTTTTGTTTTTTCTTTTTGATAATATTTGGTATTATTCATTTGCAGTTGGGCGGAAGCTGGTTGCAGACGACGAATGACGAAGCAGAGATCTATGAAAAAGGACACCCAGTGTGCTGGAATTGGCAGGACGGAAGAGGATCATATGCGAGCCTTGTTTATGAATGATAGTTTCCCACGTCGAAAACACCGTCAGTTTTTCCAGGTGATTTGTGAAGACTATTGCTGCACCATGGCTGATGTACCGCCCACAAACTGGCACTAATTGGGAGTAAATGGTTCTTGGTCCGATGGAAAATGATTGAAAATCAACTGCAGAGTAGAAATATCCTTGGCTATGCAAGACCCGAGGGTGTAGTTGACGGCGTCGCTTTCTCAGCGCAGCACCCGACCTACGCAGCAGCATGACGTTGCCTCGGTCTCGATCACCTGCACAGCCACCCTACGAGACGAAGTCGCGATCAACCCGCATCTTTGGCCGATTCGCATCTCCTTTTCCCCTCGTACTTTTTGTGAGTCCGGGTATGATAAGATTGGCTAGGGATGTTGAGCTGGGTAAAGCCTCCCGTTGTACTACATGATGAATTGCGGGTTAGAGGAGAGGGGGTTTCTGTTGCCAGTGAGATTCAAGGGTTGATAGCCGCGTGTCTTTGGATCAGGGGCAAAAATCGGAACACTCCAGCTTTGCTGCCTGCTGAAGAGTAGATGCCGGTGAGCAACAATCCCATTCTCGGTTGGCTATGTGGGCGTTGTTGAGCACGCAAGGCACACACACACGCAGCCCCGGCGGTTCTCCGGGGCGTACGTACTTGCACACAGAGCCAACAGACTTGTTGCACGCTCGCTGCTTGGCAAAAAAGCCCCGTGACGATGATTTTGTTTTACACGGAGACACAAAATAGAGCATGATGAAGACCACGAATGACTATTCGTTTTCTTTTCTTTTTTTTTTCCTTCTTTCCAACCCGCTTTCCGTGTGAGATGGCTCTCTTCATGTCCAGCCCGAGTACACGGCCGGAAAGTGAGTATAGATGGGTAACCAGGGTCCCAAGTTCCACTGCGAAAAGGTGGGCGGGAAAAGTCCCGGGTCCATGAAAACAATTTTTCACGTCTACATGGACGTGACTAGATCGAGCAGGGCAGATTCGGCGGTGTGAGAGGGGTGGAGGAAATCATCGGATGGATCACTGATAAGGGGAAAAGTCATCTTGGCTGCGTAGCAAAAAGAAAAGACAGACTCGGCGTGTGATGGGGAATTTGATGGTCCTTGACCGACAATTGACCCCGTATCTCTACTTGAACACTCTTGGCAGTGTAACAATACGATGGGGGTCGTACTAAAGAGGTTGAGCAGCATTTGATGTGCAATGCACGGCAACCGATGACATGGTTTCCAATATCGGTTTTTACTCTTGTGTCGATTCCCATCAGTGGCTCAAGTACGGATACAATAACGCCGGCTCTCGACTGCTTGCACAATGCAATTCCACCAAATGACGATTAGCACTGGATGCGTTTTCCTCATAGTCATGGAGATGGCCCTGTGTGCCTGTCTAGACGATATTTCTCGCTCTGCATGTATTCAGTCGATGTTGGTTCAGCGCACAACTTGACTGAGCATGACACCACGATGCCGATAGTGCCGGTGAAGCCGCCACGCGGTGGATATCCACTCTAGCACCAAGCACTTTGTGCGTGTGTGTGTGTAAAGAGCTTTGCGTAACAATACTTGTTAGGGCTCTGCAAGGCTAGAAAAATATGGGATATAAAAAGCAGCCCGGAATTTTATTTTTTTTGGTGGATTGGCAAGGCCAGCAGAGAAAAGAGGAGAGGACAAGATGACGGAAAGGTGAGATGGTACCTGAATCTGCAAGTGGGTACAATAGGTTAGCACCCGCCCACCGTGGTGGATGAGGAGATTGAAAAATCCCGTCTCTTCTCAGTAAACATGACCCATCATTAGCGTGCGGGAAAAACTGGTAGAGGCAAAAGCCTATCTGAGCGCCTACCGAGAAGAAGGCTGGTTAACGTGGAAGATTGCGTGCCCCATCCGGGCGAGCCCAACAGCGCTGGGCTGACGTGATGGAAAGTTTCCCAACCTGTGCTAGAGCCTAGGCTGACAGAGCCTCCAAACGAAAAAGCCGAATGTCTCGACTATGGAGAGATGTTGTGAAAAGGCTACCTGCGTAGATCTAGCGGCAGTGCAGCTGCATCCCGATAATGACGTGCTGGCAAGTCGGGTCATGCACTTGATGCTGGTCACCATCTCTGGCTTGCCGCGTTGCTTACCTATTCCCGCTCTGCCCGCTGCAAAGTCCGCTGTGGACGCTGAACGAATTTCAGCAGTGCTGAATTTACAGTGCTGTAACGCTTGTCAAAATGGTCAGCCTAAAGTAGCAGGTGCAGAGAAAAAGGTTCCTCGCCGTCGGCACCGAGACTTCATCCGCGCGGCACAAGTACCTCGACTGCCAAGCCCAAGTACCTCCGTCGGGCGGGCCTCTGCAAAGCCAGCCCTCTCACCTTTGTTGCTCTCGCCCCATCTGCTTGCTGGAGCCGCCCAGGAACCGGACCGCAGAGGAAAGAACAATGTCGTCATGGCCCGTCCCGGCGACTTTCGCTTTAGGTCTGGTGCCCCTGCGCGCGCCAGGCGTCTGCCTCGTCTCCTGTTTGAAGATGGCGTGGATGGGTTGTCCTGGTTGTGTAAGCTATTGAGGCTGTACAAGTAGTCTCGACATGTTCAATCGGTCGCTTCTCATCGATTCGAAAACATGTGCCCGTAGTCGACTTGGTCGGGAGACACGCGACACCGACCGGGATCCGGGCCCTCTTTCACGTAGACTGTTCATCTCCTTCCTCTCGCGTGAGCAAAAACAGTGATGCGACGACACGGATTCTGACCGGCCAGCTGCGACCAGGGGGTATTCTAGTCTGCGCCAGTAAACAAAATCGCAGGCCAAAGAGCCCAAAGCCACCAAAAACGCGTATGGGAAATTACACGAAGCCAGGCTCCCCTGCACGTCGCCAAGCCGCCACTGATCCATCTCCCGCCCAGATGGCACGGGCTATTAATAATTATGAACCCCCTTTGTGGCCTTGTTCGTTTGAGGAATCAATCTCCTCGGGAAACTACCAGTAGTCCGATTGATGATGGCTGCAAGGACGGCATCTTGTTCACCAGGCGACACCTACCTCATCTAGGTAGACAGACTGTAAAGTGCTTGCATCCCAAAAGGTTCGATGCGCAGCATAATGCTGCTGCAGCCATGTCTTTTCACATGCAGCGGCAAGCCGCAATAAATTGATGATGCTACCAGTAAGTTGCCAGTAACTAGTTAGCAAGTACGCCGCTGTCGCTCGCCGTGTCGCATTTTATCCGACGCGCGAACTTTGGGCGGATATGCAAGGGAGTTTCTGCATGTCTTTGACGCGTTCTCGGACTTTGCAAAGCGAGCAACGAGCGAGCTGGGCAAGGGTCAAGGTGTGTTGGGTGCTTTGCTTGTCACCGACTGGTAACTAGTCCGAGACGACCTGGCCCTGCTCGTCTAACGGCTCCGCGGGGTTGCTAGGCTGCCGGGAGGCCGCAGGGCTGCAAGGCCAAGAACCAGCTTGCCAGCCACGGCGGCTCGCGACAGTAGGCTTGTCTCGAACAAATTGGACGGCTTCGTTCGGGGGTGTCTTTGCTTCTTCTCATGAATCACCATGTCAGACTATCGAACAAGAGGAAACTGAGGGAACAAACAATGCGTCGCGCGTGGCAGGTCGCAACAATGTCTTGGACCCCCAACATGGCTGTTTCGGTGGCCAGGCGTCAGATGATGCAGCAGTCCCATTCCCGACAAGTCTTGGCGCATCCAGGGAGAAGCAGCATGATTATGGAAGCGGTTTGTGATATTCAAGTCATCGAGATTTCGTCAAGACCGCGGGGAGCATGGACAGAAACGATTCATGCACAGAGAGTTGTTTGAAGCTGTCCTGGACTGCGAGCCGCGAGCTTCTGTCAGCTGGCGGGGCCCAATCACAATACCGCCCATTCATTGCCAGTGGTTGCCGGAGCCAAGGAGCAGCAAAAAAAGCAGCACGCACGATGAGACGCTAAAGGGCTTGGCGTTATTTCCCACAGGCCCCACCTCAACCAACCAGGAGTCGGCATCGCCCCGGCCATCGTGAAAGGCGAGGTGCCAGCATCTTTTACGCGGATTCGCCAGCGCTACTCGGTATCAGCGTGAGCCAGAACCAACCCTATTTATCATTTAACTACTGGTAGGTGGTTTTTTGGTAAAAACAAAATTCAGCCGCTGCTTCTTGGCCTTGTTGGTCGATCCATCAGCCCAGTCTTCTCTTCTGCCCGCGTGACCAAGAGAATGTGCGGGGTTGCAGCCCAGAACTCCTGGAGCTTTCTCCTCTTGATCCAAGCTGCTTCACCGCTGGCGCTCAACACAAGGAGACGAATAATGGCCAGATTCCAGACAGCCCTTCATTCACCGACTTCTCGACCCCTCAGCTCAGATGCCAGCCCTAACTAACATGCGTCCGGCTCCCTCCATCCTCTAGCTCGATAGCCTAGCCGACCCTCCTGTGCGATCTGGTCTGCAGCATCTCGGCATTTGCGTGCAAGGCATCGTCATGCACAGGGCCGTCACGGGAGCAGCAGACTCGGCGTAGTGGTAGCTATCTGGCACGACAAAAATGCCACACCACGCCATGTGCGTATCGCATCGTACTGGTACCTGGGCACGCTTTTGTTGTCCCCGCATGAAATATGGCCTGCTCTTCACATGTATTCAACCACGGAAGTACAACGAAGCCTATGTGACTTCGACTTCCGCCTCTCACAGAGTAGGCCGTGAACCGCCTCCACGCCATTGCGCTGCTCGTCGCGCTAAAGAAAAAAAAAGGTCTTGCTTTTGAGGCGAGTTCGCATGAGACTGAGGGGGCTAAAGCAAGAAGTCTCTTGTATGCGCCGTCCAGGTCTTGTACTCAGTTCGACGCAGTCTCGATGCAGTGACCCTGCGAACCATCATGACGTGGCGGTCGACGCCAGCTGCAGGATGCCTCTTTCGCTTAGGTCTAGGTATGTAGCTGGCCAGCCACAGCCCTTGCGGCTCAACCCCATGACCTCGCGCGACGTCCACTGGCTTCCACGTCTGCCGGCCATGGGCTGCTGCCGTTTGTACTGTAAATAGCATCCATCAAGCTATCCTTTAATCACTGGACGCAAGTCGGTCAGTGGTACGGAGTAGAGTGGCGGGGGAGAATTCCAGAGCCGCAACACCATTCCCCGGACACGTGTGATTGGGCGCCGTTGCAGCGCTCGCTCTGTGGTAGAGTGCGCCGTATCTGAATAAGCGACCAAGGGCCGTCGAGGTTGAGACAATGCTGGAAAAGGCCGTATTGCTCGGTAAAAGATCTCAATAAAGAAATGTGATATGTCGTCGCGGCATTACTAGCTTCATCGCCGCGACAGCTCAGTCACCACCAGCCACATGCTTCTCCGTCACTCTCGGGTTCGCCACGTCTCGCCAATGTCCGAAGCGTCCCGCCCGCGCCGGAGGTTTAGCAGAGGCCGACCGCCCCGGGGCTGGTGAGGAGGACGTTGTGGCAGAGCCAGAGCAGCAAGCTACCTACCTAGTAATGGTACCTACCTACCTAGGTCGATGGTTGTCCGGTGGGTGGGGGAAAAAGCTCGACGAGGAAGGAAAAAGTTTTGCGGACATGAAGGAGGTACCTGGGCCCACTGCTGAAAGTACCTTTTCTTGGCCCGCTGCATCCGGTGTCACTCACCCAATCCTGGTCAGTACCACGGTCCACCCAGTTGCCAGTGTGGGCTTTTAGGGAAGCTTTCGTGGCTTTGTAGGTGGCACGGCACGAAGCAACGCCAATTTCGCAGAGCCTGCAGGGCCTTTACAGCAGCACACTGCGGTACAGGGGGTGCTGGCCTGCTCCTCCGCCCCCGGCTAGCACAGATCGCTGAGGGCCTAGCTGGCCTGCAACCTCCCATTGACAGTGGCACAGTGGCACAAGAGCGCCTGCTGCCCCGGGCAAGTGGTCGTGCCCCCAGCGGTACCTGCGACCTGCCCAGGTACGTGCAGTGGTTCCTCCCCAGTGAGACTATCCGCCCGGAGGCTGCGGAATAGCACAAACCTTGTGCTGAAAGAAAAAAAAAACAGACCCAGCTAGATTGCACTAAAAAGTCTCTTTCCCAGCAGCCGTCATCCTGGAAATTGGCCTGTCCACCCTGTCCGCCTGCGCAGTACTTACCCCCAAACGCCCCCAAATCTCCTCCTCTTGCCACACCTCATTCCTCTGCAGCACACCACACCCTTTCTTCCTCCTCCTCCTTGCGTCCCGCATCTTCTTCCATATTTCTTTTCGAGGCCTCGTCGCTTTCGTCTTCCCACGGCTTTCCTTCCTGGCAGTTCTTAATCTCGTCCCTCGTCAGTTTCTTGTCGAGTCGACCCTCACCTGCTGCCCAACCCGATCTGCACTGGGCACGTGCCAGCGAATTGCCAGCCTCTCCGTTCGCATCGAAACGTCAGCGCCGACGTTGCCGAATCGAATCTTCCCGGCCGCTCAAGGACCAAGACGAAGGAGAAAAACACTTCTTCCTCCCTCTACCAGAGACGAGATTTCTTCCGTCATTTTTGGATAGCATGCAATAGTCCGGCTTTTTTTTACTCGACTCTCGCCTTCTCCTGCCTCGCTGCCTTGCTCGCTCCCATCTCAAGGCCTCCCGCCCAAGCTCAGTGTCCGTCTTGGCAGCACGTCACCACACCTCCTTCGCTGCCTAGCAACATCAACCACCAACCACTCCCCGCGGGTGCGTTTGCTCGTCGACATCGTCTCGTCTGCGACTCTGTTGCTTTGATCCGCTTGATTCCGTCGCCTCGAGGGCACGCGCAGTCATGTCCGATCGTGCCGGAGCCCTCCCGGGCAAGCCCAAGCTGCCGAATCTTCTCACCGAGAACCTTAACCTCGCCTTCCTAAATCGCCTCCCCCACCGCTACCACAGCCGCCGACGTCCCAGGACAAAGTCCAACGCCAGAGATCAGGGTGTCGACGATATCACAAGTCTCTACACATCATTTAGTGTATGGGATGGTCTCCGCGACCTGCAAAAACATGACTTCAAAAAGTCCGACTTGCAATACGTCTTTCTCCTCTTCCTCACCCTCTTCTCCCTATACATCGCGCCCTCGGCACCTGCGCTTAAATTCTTTGCCCTCGCCGGCTCCGCTTGGCTTCTTCTCATGCCCGCGACACGCCAGATTCTGCTCCCCTCGTCGATGATTTGGATTTGGCTGCTCTACTTCTTCTGCAGTCGGTAAGTGGCTTCCCTCACACAAAATGACCTGGCGCCGCGCCTCGCCTTACACTGAGCTGTCGCTAACATTACATCCAGCTATATCGACTACCAGTACCGCCCCCATATCTGGGTTCGCGTTCTCCCGGCCCTCGAAAACGTCCTCTACGGCGCCAACCTGTCCAACATCTTGTCCGCCCACAAGCACCCCGTTCTCGACATTTTGGCCTGGCTGCCCTATGGCATCATTCACTTTGGCGCCCCTGCCATTTGCTCTCTCGTCCTCTTCATTTTTGCTGCGCCCGGCACTGTCAACGTATTCGCCCGCAGCTTTGGCTGGATGAGTATCCTCGGTGTCACGATTCAGCTAATGTTTCCCTGCACGCCACCCTGGTATGAGAACGAGAACGGTCTATCTCCTGCCATCTACGGCATGCATGGCTCGCCTGCTGGCCTCGCGCGCGTCGACGCCATCTTCGGTATCGATCTCTACACGACCAACTTTACCAACGCCCCCTTGCCTTTTGGCGCTTTCCCTTCGCTACACGCCGCCAACGCCGTTCTCGAAGCTCTCTTCATGAGCCACGCCTTTCCTCAATTCCGCAACTTCTTCATCGTATACGCTGGGTGGGTTTGGTGGGCTACCATGTATCTGAGCCACCACTATGCCGTGGATCTGGTTGGAGGCGGTCTCATTGCAGCTGCCTTCTTCTACACTGCTCGCGCTAGATGGCTGCCTCAGAGACAGGCCGACAAGCTGACCCGCTGGGAATACGACTACGTTGAGATTGGCAACCGACACACAGTGACTGACGAAGAATATGGCCAATATTTCGGGCTCAATATCATTGACAACCGTCGATCGAGCCAGAGCGATGACTGGACTCTGGGCAGCAGCTCGAGCTGCAGTTCCAGTAGTGGAACACTCAGCCCAGTCACCTCTGAAGAGACGATACCTGGACTGCTGGATCTAGATAATGCGCACGAATCGCAATGGGATCACAATGGCCAGCGCAGAGACGTGGAGCTCAGCGAGGTTGTTGTCAGATGAGACGCCCATGCAAGTCCGACCACACGTGATGCACGCCCCGAGCCGCCCTCAGTGCCTCTCGCGTACTTCCTGGTCGGGTATTGATGAACGCATGCACATGACCAACCCTCCGCTCGAATAATTTTCAACACGCTTCATTTAATTTTCGACAGACCTTATTACATCTTTGGTATTCTTCGGCACAGCGACTTGGCGCAAAACATTGGTGTTTTATACAAGGCTGTCAAAACCCGACCTGACACGCCTTGTTGGGAGTATCACGCCATTTTCCGGGACATGCGAGGCCACTCTTAATTTTAATACGCTTGGGGGACGACGATCGATCGGATTGGCCTCGACATTCTCGCGACTTGGCTTTTGCCTTTTTTTCAACTTCAACAATTTTTTCTTACGTACGGCCTTATTTTTTTGAAACAAAAGCCGATAGAGCTACGTAATGTATACATACATTATTTTAATTCGTGCATGGGGAAGGGTTCAGGAAACGGAAAGGGGAATTCTGCGATCGAACGCGTTTGGGGACTGGAACACGGGACGACCAAACATGCACTGAACATTCGCTATATATATACAACGGGAGGGTGCTGGCTCAGGCCCTGCCCATGACGGACATGACGACAAGGGCTGAAGACACGGCTGTGCGTCGAGGTTTGCGGAAAGCAACCTGGTCAGACTAATGATTGAGAAAACTTGAATCTTGCTTTCGCCAGGATGAGGTGAAGAGGACGAGTTGGAAGCTGAGCCACATAACCAAAGATACCGCTCGCTAGACACTAGAAGGTTGAAGCACTATGGAAAAACAGTAAAAACTTGCCACTTATTCCACTCGATTGTGACTGGCGTAACATCACGTTTAAGCCGGGGAACAGGCGAGTTTTGATGTAGTTTCATGGCACTTTGTTGCCGTATCTTCAACATGCTTTATTGGTATTGCTTGTGGTTTCGTGACATGTACTCCAGGTACTGTACTCGATCTTGGCAACTTGGCGTGTGTATAAACAGATATGTAGCTCGCGGATATCAAACTTGTCCATGAAAAGCAGCAAGCAAGGGAAGAAAGAAAAAAACGAGAACCCCAAATGTAAAATCAACATGATATGGATATGCAAACAAGGAGAAAGAAAAAAGTCATCAGAGCAGCAACAGTTGATCAAACTCCATCAGTCTCGCACTGGTGACCCGCCCCAGAGCCCTTTGCTCGTCTGAATGACCTTGTTGGCAATGTTTCCCGGCTGCAGCACCGCGGGGAAGCTGCCCCGCGGCGTCGTGCCCCCCATGGCCACGTCGCCGTCAGCACCGCCGCCGCCGCCGCCCTCGGGCTGCGTCGAGTAACCGCTGTCCTTTGTGTGGCGCGCAGCGGGCGACGCGGCTGGCTTGGTCGTCGGCGGGCCCATGGCGACGCCGCTGTCCTCTTTCCTCACCGTTGCCGGTGTTGGTGGTGGTGCGCCGGTCGGGTTCGCCGGGGTGGGCGTCTGCGCGTCGCGCGAGGGCTCCTTGGAGCGGGCGCCGTCCATCATGAGGTTCTGCGCCTCGCGCAGCTTGTTGATGGCGCGGACCGTGTCAATGGCGGCGTGCAGGGTGCGGCGCGCGTTGAAGTTCTTCTTGATGGTGGGCAGCAGGTTCTCGCCGGCGCTGTCGGTGGGCGCGTCGGCGGCCACAAAGGGATGCTGGAGGGCCTCGTGGGCGGTGATGCGCTTCGAGGGGTCGATGGTGAGGCAGCGCTTGATAAACTCCTTGGCGTGCGAGGAGACGCCGCGCCAGTACTCGATGGGCGTAAACGAGTAGTCGGCCTTGAGGATGGCCTGCATCTCCTCAAAGTCGGTGTCGCGGTCAAAGGGCGTGTAGCCGCAGAGCAGAAAATAGGTGATGACGCCGAGGGCCCAGAGGTCGACGGGCTTGCCGTGGCCCGTCTTCTTGAAGATTTCGGGCGCCATGTAGCCGGGGGTGCCGCACGTCGTCGTCAGCACGTGGAACTGGCTCTCGTCCATGATGCGCGAGAGGCCGAAATCGGCAATGAGCAGGTCGGCGTTGTCCTCGGGCGTGCGGAACAGCAGGTTCTCGGGCTTGAGGTCGCGGTGCACGATGCCATGGTCGTGCAGGTAGGCGACGGCCGAGAGTGTCGCGCGGATGAGGTCGGCGGCATCGGACTCAAAGTAGGACCCCTTGCGGCAGATGCGGTCAAAGAGCTCGCCGCCCAGCGCGAGGTCCGTTACCAGGTAGAGGTTGTTCATCGTCTCAAAGTAGTCGACCAGCGTGAGGATATTTTGGTGGCCCATCGAAACCTTTTTCAGCACGGCAATCTCATTTCGCACCTGCGAGTTGGCAAGAGTTAGCAAAAAATCCCTCATGACGGTACAAGCCATCCCAAATATTGCCATCCTACCATGTGCTCCCGCCCAGCCATGAGGCGCTTGTTGATAACCTTGGCGGCATAGTATCGGCCCGTGTCGATATGGACGCACTCTTTGACGGTCGAGTACGAGCCAGCGCCCAGCGTCTTTCCGACTTTGTAGCGGCAGGGTTGAATCACCGGCTGCGGCGACGCAGCTGCTTGCTCGCTTGCCATGTTTTCGTCTTATTTTTTCTCCTTGTCGCTCTCCGAAGCCGACCCGTCGGGATGCCGAGTGCTGGCTCGGATGCTCGTCGGCGCCCAAGACTGAAATGGCGCTCTCTCTTTGCTCGCAATTCGCAATAGGGCTGAGCAGTCGTTGGGTATATCTCGTACTCTGGGTAGCGGCGCAAAGCGACTTTGTTGTATAGATTCTTTCAAGGAAACCAAAAATCAAGACTCTGTCACGGTTTCTGCAGTGGGGGAGATAGGTGGGGGAGAGGCGGTCGCGGGCGAGAGGGTTTGGTCAGCGACAGGCGGCTGCTGCAGGGAGCTGAAAGGCAGCGTCGACGAGGCCGCCTCGCTCGGAGGTATGACCAGAGATCGTCGCCGCCCGGATACAATGACGAAATGCTCTCATGGTTGAATGAAGAAATCGATAAACAGTCTTTGAAAAATGTAGAATTTAAAATTCCGCCGATGTGCAGCTGAAAAAACTCTATGCGCTATCATGCGCCCATTTGCTGTGGTGTGGTTTTGGAACAATTTTTAGACAGCTAGTATATATGTTTACATCGATATCCAGTTCTTGGCAGCCGCGTATTGATGCCATACAAGATGTTTGCAGAGATTGCGGCTAAATAGAAATGCGTGATGAACTGGGCGGCTTACTCGTCGCCAGCACGTCGAGATTGCTTTTTAGAGCTCTTGAACTTTTTGTCCTTGAGCCTAGAATCGTGAAATCGTTTGGTCCTGTCATAATCAGTATGCATGGCGTGTTCGATCCTCTTAGCAGACCTACACCTCCTTGTATTTGGCATGCTTGTCGCTGCCCGTCTCTGCTGGCACTTTCTCGTCGTATAGCTGAGCAATGACGGCAGCTAGTTTCTGGCGATTCTCATCCGCGTTGGCTGTCCTTGATCTATGCGTCTGGGCTTGGAAGGTGAGCGAGTCGCTGCCAGCCGTGTAGTACGGTGACATGCGAATACTGGGGTGGAGGATGGGCGGAAGGACGGCCAAAATGTCCTTGACAGGAAACACGGAAATAGCTTTCGTCTCGGTCCTTGGCATGTTAACATTGTTTAGGATAACTTCGGCGCAACGTAGAGACACACTTATTGACATGCTGGCCCCCGGGGCCGCTGGATCGAGCATATGTTGTGCTGCCGCTTGGTAACTGAGACGGTTCAAAGGAAGCATGCCATTTTCGCGCTGCGGCGAGGGCATCCTGGTCGAGGTCGGCCTCAAAGGCGCTGTAACGTTTGGATCTTGCGGAACCTGCCAGAGATGCCGCCGAGGGCAACGCTATCGACCTCGCGGCCGGAGCAAGAGGGCCGTTGGCCACGCGAGACACGAATGTTGTGGCCCGCTGCATTTCGATGGGCAGCGTAGCTGAGCGGTGCGGCGCCGATCAAATGCAGGTGGCCCGAATTGGAGATCAAATGCTGACCTCGTTGATAGGTTCGGTCGATGCATGTGTTGGGAGTAAGTGCGCTAGTTGCCGGATAGCATGGGCAGCTGCCTGCAGTAAAGGCACTGTGGGGGAAACAGGAAAATATATGACAACAGAGGCCGTATACGGTCATAAGCTTCCTCATGTTGACTTGATCGAGACATTTTTCTAGTAGACTACAAATGATACTTTAATTGATTGTAGACAAAAACGAGTAATTTTCAAGAATTAAGAAGAGACCAAGAATACACTTTTATAAATTAAACTAATAAATTAAACTAGTTAAGAAACCCATATTTGCGCCATCAGAACTAGTATCTGTTCCCCAAAACTCCGTTGGACTAGAGAGAGTATGTCAATGATAGAAACTTCGTCAGGCTGAGCACGAGTGATGGTCAGACTGTCAGACTACCCAATGGGACCAAGCTCGAGAGGCCGTCTCTCGAGAATCTTGGGAGGCAGTCTATCAACAACCGTGGGAAGAGGCCTGGTAAAAGTGACAGGAGGCCTGGGAGGAGCGTCAGGCTCACCACCAGGAAGAAGGCCGGAGGAGCCTCCTCGCCCCAAACCCGTCATTTCTTAAACGGTGCAGCCCATGTCAACAGCCTTGGCAAAGCGCGCGTAGCTGTCTGCATTGTCCAGGCTACTCTCAGCGTCAAGGTTCCTGATGCTTGCCATGCCGTAGCCATGATCCGCCGTTTGCGCCCAGGAGTGTGACATTTCATGCAACAGAACGTCGCCGGCGTCTTGGCCGCCGCAGCTGCCGTCCGTGTCTCCGAATCCGCACATGGTAATTGGATGCGATCCGTCTGGCGTGTCGGAACCGAGCAGGGTAACTCCGGGAAGGCCAGGCTCGCAGCTAGGCCCGGCGCAGCGGATTGGCGTGCGGCCATTGCCACGCTGCACACACTCTGCATAAATCTGTTCGAGGTGCGCTGCAACTCTGCTGACGGCTGCTGGATCGCTGGTGTGAAAGACGGCTTCGAGAAGCCCGGTCGCGGTGCCGTTTCTGGCAGCTTCCGCGCCGCTGCGAGCGCGCTTGGCACATTGGTCAAAGGCCTTAAGGAGGTCTCCTTGGACTGGACCGCATGTGGCGCCATTGATGTCCCGCGATTCAAGCCCATCTGCATCTTGATCAAGTGACGACCTATTGACTAGACACGACGGAGACGCTGCGCGCTGGGACAACTTTCCAGGGGCGGTGCTGCCGTGCGCGGCAGTTATCACCGCACATGAGGCCTGCTGAAGTAATGGATAAAGAAGAAAGCCGGCTTTCATTGTTCTTGGGTAGAGTGTTGATGCTTAGTTGGGAGGAGGTGTTGTAGTTGCTGCATTGCGAGACGAGATCTCAGCAGCCTCGTCAGTCTTTATATAGCACGAGACGAAGAAAGGCCCAAGGCGCATCATTATTTTCGATTACATCCAAGTCGTACCATTTGCATTAGCAGAAGCAAAGATAGATCAGAGCCGAAACAGTCATTGCGTTTGCCGAGCGGCTACCATGTGCGTTGGAGCTGCGTCGCGAGCCTGCGATCTGTGCTGAACGTGGTATAATAGTGCATATACTAATGCTGTGCTGAGATGCTTCACACTTCGTTACTTATGGCGACAGCTCTTTCCAGGCCGCATTGAACCGGGGCTGACAGCACTCTGGTTCAACTTGTTCGGGGGCGAGTCATTACTCGACCAATCAGTCGGGATCAGTGCGCTCAGTATAGAGAACGAATACGCCGTTGCTTGTGCGAGCTTCTAGAAGCTTATTGGTGTCTAGGACACTTATTCTCTTTACTAGAGTTGATTCGTTGTTGCTACTTGAAATCTGAGCAATCCATCCGTGCATGTTGCGCTTTGAGCGATGGCACGGTGGCTTGGTCGAGCTTCAGGTATAGTGTCGAGGTTGTTAGGTGGAGCTGGACTGACTAGTATCTGTTTTTAGCTCACGAGATCTTTTGATTTAGCTCAGTACTCACTCTGGAAAATAAACAAATGTCTGCTGCTCGCCTGCGCCTGTCCTGTGCTTCCTTGTCGGTTCCATTGAGCGTTATAAGGCGTTTGGTCTGTAGCTTAACGGCTGTTATTCTGTGCCCAAGCATGGCGCACTACTTTCTGGATTGGTTGGACACGATTTCATACTGAACAGGGTAGATCATAGGAGAACATCTACCAGAGTAAGCTTGGGAAAGAAGTTCCTCAAACGCTTCCTTGCATGGCCTTGGCGTGGTGCATGAACTAGTCTACTGGTGTTTCATGTTCTGCGACCTTTACTCTGTCTGCTTATACGTTTGCATACCAGGCAATCATGTGCCAGAGATATGGTAAGATCCGGACTACAAAGGTGCAAACCTGACATAAAGCATGGGTGTTTCTGTGAAGAGCTTAACCGCATAGGCTAAATGCATGTCAAGGGGATTCCTTATCATACGAGCTCTTTGACGTTGTACCCAGTTTTGAGTCCTCCGAAGTGGTGATGACCCTTGATATTGCTTCCGTACAATGCATAGCACCGAGGCAAAATAGGAACGAGTGTTGAAGGTGGTCCAGGGTAGTTGTCACACCAGTTGGTACCCATGGCGGTCTGGGTGTGATTTAGCGGCGCTCACTGCTGCTCAGTGAGTAACAGGTATGGCCACAGAGTGCGGCCCTACCGCTAAGTACCTACCTAGGCGGAGGGGCCTGTTTTTGGACATGGCTAAGTTACAGTGTAGACCTCAACATGTGTTCCTCCCGTCTAGCCAGCCTGTCAGAGCACCAGACACGTTGTAGAAAAAACATAGATGTTTTCTGAGACGGCTAGGTACCCTGACAGGTTGACTAGACGGGACGAATACATATTAGAGCCTGCACTGTAATTTAGCCATATCCAGAAATACCCCCCTCGCGCGTAGGTACCTAGGTACCTACGTGTGCTGGTAGGTACCCAGGTAGGCCATCAAGGCTCTTGCGTCATCAAGTGGCTTGCACCACACACCACGACGATCGCCTAAGAGCAGCCTTCCGCATTTGTAGTCATCAAATCGAGTAGTATCTACATGGTATTCGCCATAATATGTTGTCTTGTTATGCCTGAAAGTGACGGGTTGGCAACGCCCTCGTAGGACAGATTGCCTTGCTACGTCAACCAAGGTACCTACCTACCTGGGTATTGTAGCGGGGACGTACCTCCATCACTGTTGCCTGCCTTCTCCAGCGCCTGCTGCCCCTCTGGACCGCCCCTAGCGGCCGGCTGCGTAGCCCAAAGTTGCCTAGCGCGGGTACCTAGCTTTCGGGCCTGAATTTTTTCCATTGCACTGCATTATTATTACATACACAACTTCAGGCTCTTTCAGCCACCACCTTTAATCTTCACCAACTCATTCATCCCGTCTCTATTCTCGCCCAGCAATTTCCGCAGCAGAACGTTGCCCTTCTGCGACCTTCTTCTCTCTCAACCACCCTTTGAAGATAACATCCGCCCTCGGCAGCCCTTTCCCATACGCATCGGTGCTGCCAGCACGTCCGAGACCTCAGTGCGCTCCGTTTGACAAAGATCCGCACAGCAGTCGCAACTGCACATCGTCGTCGGCGCCAACTTGGCTCTGATCTCTTGACGTTTCATGCAACCCTCACTCGGCTCACTTCTTCTCGCATCTAAACCCTGACCGCCATTCCCCAGCGGCCCCTCTCGGCGATTCGCTGCATGGAGCAGTCCCGTCATCGCCTCAGCCCACGCCCTCACACATAGCTCCACCACTGTGTTTTGCACTGGCTGCGCAGCGGAGCCACACATGACAGACCAACAGGAACCGGAGATCCACGCAACAGCCGCCAGTCTCTCGCCCGTCTCCCCTTCTCCTGTACATACTGCCGCGCCTCTCGTCGTTCCAGCGCTGCAAGAAACTGTCGACACTATCGAGGCCATGGTTGTTGCAGTCGCAGAAGCGCCAGACACGGCCGTCAAAGCCGTCGCCCACCCCGCCAACGAAGCCGCTCAGGACGACTTTGTAGACGACGATAGCTTTGACGATGCCTACGCCGAGGACTCCGAGCCTCAACCGCCAGCTTTAGCCAAGCCAGGCGATCAAGACCCCAACGACGACTATGCCAAAATGTTTGACTCACCCATCGGCTCAGATCAAGAAGAGGAGGACCAGGATGCCTCCGTAGATGTATCAGCCGCGCCAAACTCGGCCGCCAACCAAGTCCAGCCCATTCAGGCACAGAATGACCCATCAAGCTCCTTTGTTCCCGTTTCTGGCAACCACCCCCGGCCAAGTACGCCAGATGCTCCAGCCTCCCAACCTGCCGCCCAGACACTTGCAGGCCATGATGACACTTTCCAAGCTCTTGAAGCAACCAGTTTTGTTGAAGCTCCTCCAGCGGGCACCCATCATGAAGCGCAATCCCTCGCCCAAGACGAGCTTAGCTCCAACCTAAGCCCCCATGCCAACGAGTCGCATGTTACTGGCAGCCCGGCCGTTGCCCGTCCCGACAGCCAGCCAACCACAACCAGCGACGATGCTAGCCCAATGACCCTGGCCTCAACATCATCGCTCCCGCCCCGGCCGCCTATCCCACAACAAGCAGCCCATTTGTATAGCCAACACCCTGTGCAGGGATCCTTACAGACACCTCGAGCTACGTCCAGTGCCTCCAGAGCGGCGACTGAAGCTGCCGACAGCTTTCCCCTGCCACCCCAAGCTGGCAACGGCGCCACGTCGCCGAACCCCATCCATAGCGCATCTACCCCGGCAGCCCAACTCCATGACGAGTATCAGCATCTCTGGGACCAGTTCATGGCCGATGAGAGACAGTACATGTCTGAAGCCAAGTGGGATCGCTTCCCTGAGGGCTCCCGTCTTTTTATTGGTACGCCTTACCACTAACAAGACAAAAACGTAGCGCGGCGACTAACAAGTGCCAGGAAACTTGTCGAGTGACAAGGTCTCAAAGAGAGATGTGTTTGAGATATTTCACAGATACGGCAGGCTAGCTCAAATCTCCTTGAAATCGGCGTATGGATTTGTCCAATACCACACTGTCGACGAAGGCACCCGGGCTATCCAGAACCTCGAAGGCGTTGAGATCAAGGGCCGACGTATTCGTAAGTGCTGCTCCAGCTTTCCCCTCTCACAGCCGCTAAATATCAAACAGACCTCGAGGTGTCAAAACTTCAAGATAAATCTAAGAAGGACCGAAACAAGAGCCCAGAGAGAGGCGGCCGCGGCCGAGAGGGCCCACGAAAAGGGGACAAGTATCATGACAGGGACGACCGTCGCGGTGGTCGCCATCACTCGCCCCGTCGCCGAGGCCAGCATGGGCGCGACAACTCGTACGGAGGCCGTGACAAGTTCTACGAAGCTGGCGGCCGGGGACGCGATCGCTCCAGATCTCCTGGCTATGGAAGACACGACAAGCGAGGTTACCGGCAGCGAAGTAGCAGCCCGTATGGTGGACGCTCAGGACATCAGGAAAAAGAAATCGACCTACCTAGAAGATATGGTGCCGATGTTCCCGACATTCAGATTATCCTACAGCAGGAAGTCAACCGCGATTTCGTCGGATGGGTCGAGCACGCCTTCAAGGAAAAGGGTCTGCGGCCCGAGGTCATGTTCTTGCATCCTCGGTTTCCCAAGGACCAAGTCATTCAGCGCCAGGCAGCTGAGGGCGTCCACGCTGTCGTGGAGCTCGACATGCGTGCCCAGAACCTTGGCAAGATTCCCGTGCAGGTGTTTGATCGCTCCGGCGGCTCCAACAATGTGCGCTTCGACCAGTACGTGGATCTAGACCCTCCCACGGCCGGCGAGGTTATCCTTCGCGCCAAGGCTGCCGGTGCCGCCGCCGCTACCTACGCACAGCAGCCGTACGGTGGCTACCAGCAGCCGTACCAGCCTCCTCCGCAACAGCATCCTCCGCGCGGTGGCCTTTACGGTGGCGCTCCTGCTCCTCATCATCCTCCCCCTTCTGCTGCGTATGGCCAGCCCGTCGCCGCCGCCCCTGGGCCCAACATGGCCGACCTTGCCAGGCTCGTGGGCCAAGTCGACAATGCCACTCTTCAACGACTTCTCTCGTCCATGGCCGCGCCTGCGCCCCATGCCATGCCAGCCGCTGCACCACCTTCAGCGGTCAACGCGCAGGTCGACATTCACGCTCTCCTCGGTGCTCTGGGCGGCAATCCCGCACCACAGACACACCCGGCAGCACCGGCCGCTTCTACCTACCCTGGGCACTACGGCGGTGGCCAGGGTCTACCTCCTGACCCTCCGGCGCCCAGCGGCGCAACCAACGGTGACTCGGCTGCGGTGCAGAACATTATGGCCCAGCTCTCTCGATATCGACAGTAAAGACACCCAGCATGCAAAGCAAGCATTCCATATCTTTCTTGTAGCATCTCAACTTTCTTGCTCGTATGCGAATATCATGCCCAGGCGTTTTACTTGTTTCTTTTTTATTGCCACCTTTTCTTACTTGACGATGCAACTTTATTATGTGTGTGTGTGTACATGTGCGGATTATACTGGCGCTGGATAGGACTTTTAACGAATGGAAAGAAGCACGGAAGCTCTTGGAGACTAAAGGTCTCTTATTACTAGGTTTATGAAAAAAGGAAGAAGAACCAACCTTGGACTTGATTTAAAATGTCAAACACAACAAGCTAAATTTTGTTTCTCATGACATGTTGAGAGTTGTAATGTTCGGCATACAGACCCTGGGGGATGAAGAATAGACCAAGCAACAAAACACTTGCAAATCGTGCAACGGAAACAAGCCTGTACAAAGAGGGAAGAGATGAAACCATCTGGTAGTGACACGGGCGGCGCGACGAGGGGTGGCAAAGTTCCAGATTTAGCTGCGCGTTCCACATGCCAGCACGATAGGATAGGGCCTCGACAATGGCTCGCCTCGGGCGTGTCCATGTTGATGCTATTCCTACATTCATATACTTGCTACATTTGAGGCCAGCATCTCAATCCTACAGACTCTGACACGTCGCATGTACAAAATCTCGCACCGTGTGATATCCATTGTTGATGTTGATCTCTATGGCTCTACCACCCAAAGCTCTCATTGTGGTACCACACCGTGCGGCCTTTCATTACCCACGGTCGCACGCAGCGTCTCACGTCGGCCGCCATCTCCTTGGGTCCGCAGACCACGACGGCGACGGTGCCCTGCGCGCTGAGCTTAAACGCCTCGTCGACAATCTTTGCAAAGTCGGGCCGGCGGCGGTTCTGCTCCGCCTTGCGCATGCGTGGGCGGGCGCCAAACGGACTCCTACGCGCTGGCGGCACCGGCTGCATTTCCATGGCAGGGCCACCTTGCTCGTTGCCGCGTGCTGCGTCTACTGGAGTCGCATCGCCAGTCAGGAAGAGCTGGATGCGCTCGTCGCTCAGCACGGTTTTGCCGCCCGTGTCGCTGGCGGGGACAGCCCAGGTCGCGTCGCCGGCGGTGCGCATGGCCCAGACCATCTGCAGCCGGGCGAGCGGCATCTCGGCCTGCACGGCCTGATATATGGGCAAAATGAATGTTGCGCCCACACCACCGGCAATGAAGAGCACGCGGCTGGCGCCGCTGGTGAGCAGCGCGCGGTACTTGTGCGCCATGGCGCCGTAAGGCCCTTCGATGCAGAGACGCACCTTGGCCTCGTCGGGGGATATTGCGGTCGGAGTCGCGGCGGCGTAGTCGACGAGAACACGGCTCATGGCGCCACGCCGCGTGCGCACGACGAAACTAATGGCGTCGGCGTCTTCGACGATGGATGCGACAGAGTACGGGTTGTACGAGTAGTCGAACAGAGCAGACTGCGAGGAGGGTACTGAGTCTTTGCGGCCTTCGGTAGGCAGGCTGAGGTAGATGTGGGAACCCGGCGAGCCGCGAAACGCATCCAGGTGTCCGGGCGGAAGCGGCGCCGTGACCTTGACGAGGGTCGTGCCGGGGATAGCTTCAATCGTGGCCAACACTACGGTGGAATAGCGTTTGCGCACCGCGAGGTCGAAGAGGAAGATGAAGCAGCACTCGATGACGTACCAACGCAGAGACTTGGCGTGGAATATGAGCAACGTTGGCGCGAAGAAGGCGCCGATGAGATGGGTAATGAAAAACAGGCGGTAGGCGGCATCGCGAATCTTCTTCATGGCCGTGATGGCAATGGCGTGGAACAGCAGCGAGGCTAATACGCCGCAGAAAATGGCGGGTGCAAAGAATCGGTTCACCCACTTGCTCGCGAGGATAAAATATACATTGTACAAAATCAAGTGAGCCATTGTGAGGCCGTAGATGATGCGACCCAGGATGCGGTGGTAGCGGTTGACCTCTTCATGGGATGAGGCCAGAGCCCAAGAAAACGGGTTCATGGCCTTGAGGGACAAGAGATACTGAATGGGCAGCTGCGACACGGCAACGATACCAAAACGCTTTGTGAGATGGAAGTAGTCTACAGGCCGTTAGCATGTTGATTGTCATGGCAGTAGACGGACCAGAATACCGACCTTTCCCAGTGTCCAGAGTACAGAGAAGCAACAGCCATGCTGTCCAAAACAATCCTAGAAACCACTCCTCTCTGCGGCCCCAGCTCGTGCCGGCAAGGCGGACATCGTCACCCATCCACCAGCTGAGCTTGGCCCATGCCGTCTTGAGCTGGCTGATGGCCGTCGTCTCCCGCGCCTTGACAGCCGGCGAGTTGGGAATCTCGGCATAGACGCCCTGGCCGTTGACGCCGCGCAGCGTGCCTGTGGCGTGGCGGTACGCCAGCCGGACGAGGTGGACGAGGACCGGCGCCAGGGCGGAGCAGTGGGCGAGGAAGCCGTAGCGGTCGAGCACCTCGCGCCGGGCATGCTTCTCTTCCGGGGTCAGGCTGACAAACTGATACGGCCACTCCATGGTCTCGCAGCAGGGGTACGTCGTCGTTGACGCGCGCGGCGCATCTGGCAGAGGGGCAGTTGTTTGATGCTGCTGATTGCTTGCGTAGCGCGGCCTAATGCGTAGCCGCTAAGTGGCTCCCAGCAGGTGGAGCCCGGCGTGATTGTCAGGTCTTATTGGGAAGTGTGCCGGGCTGATGCTACAGGGTAGCGCGGTAATCAGTGGTGTATCGTGAGTGGGTTATTGAGAGCAATGGTGAAAGTAGTTATTGCTTGAATTGATTCATAGAGGTCCTGATTATAAGGCTACCAGATTGACCCCTCGTTCCGTACCCCGTCTATTCGTCTACTGCTCAATGTGGCTCGCCTCGCTAGCCGCCAGGCTGTACTGTAAAGTAGAAAGAATAGTGCGTTTGCAACAATAGGCCACCGTCCACGCCGACTAAGGCCTGCCTCGTGATTCCACAAAGGGGTTCAATATTCAGCCCTGGCGGCTTCAGGTCCGCATGGAAGTCTCCTCCACAGTATGTTCTCGTCATGCTCGGATTTAGCAAGTCGAGGGTGAAAAGGGAACCCACCCTGGCAACCCCCAGCACGGCTGTCCTGTCGTAGTTGCGATGGGGGGAATGACTGACACACAGGCATAGTGATGAGCCCATAGAGTGTGACAATCTGTCCCAGCACCCGTATTCCATTCAAGGAAATCTCCTAGCGAAATGCCGAGTTTTGCAGAAGTGTACCGACAGGTATCGCCAACTCGAACAAAGTAATAATCGTCACAGTTGGCTGCAATACCAGGCTGCGTTGGACTGGGTGGACTGGAATCTGAGCCAATTTGTACAATTTTTGTCCAAACTTGCTTGGGGCGTCTTTTGTCTTACATGTCATTTTCGATAAACTCCTACCCTTCATTTGCGAGGTTGGCGACCGAGCTTGGCCAGCAGCAGTGGGATCACTAGGTAGTGCATAGCTAATGACGGCAGCACAAGCTGCTAGGAACAAGTTTCGGAGCATGACTGAACGAAGCCCAAGAAGGCCATGACTACCCTCAATGTGGCGATGAGTTGTAACTCCGGCGTGTACTACGCCCTCGCACTTCGTGCAGGTTATGCAGGGTGCTGTAGGGTTCGGCAGCCACTAGCCCTCGCGGCCGCCCTTTTTCAACACACTTACCAGTGCTTTGATGTAGTATGACTTCTTTCGTATTCCTTCTCTTACAGAATAAAAGACCCGTAGCTGACCAGAAGTTGCTCCAGACCCCCTCCAACTATAGGCTGACCCTAGTATTGTTTTATAGATTCTCATTGGCTTCATAAACCACAACAACCCCGTAAATCAGGCACTAACTGCATCCGACGTCGCCCCTCCAGCCACCCTTCTGGACCCGGTACGCGGCACCTGGAGCTCCGAGCTGGAGCCCTGGAGTCCTGTGATCGGCTCTCCCCTCCCACTGCCCCGCCTTGGGGCGCCCAAGTTGATTTTTTTTGCCCCAAAGACGAAAGCAATCTGTTGGTAATAAAGCCCTCACCACGTCCCCAGAATTTTTCTTCCGTCCTCGGACTGTTTCTTCCTTTTCACCCATTGACGCTTCTTTTCTTCCTCTTCTCTTCAAACCATCGCCGTTTCTTTCCAACCCTTCTTAGAAACCACCCCTCCAACCGTCATCATGGCCGCCCTCACCCCCGATTACGCTCTCCCCGCCACCCACAAGGACGTGAGTCTCGTCCTGCTGTGACTCCCGGCTGGTCGGCAGCTAGCTAACAATTCTCCTCCAGATGCTCGAGAAGTCTCTTCTCGAGTCTGATCCCGAGGTCGCCGCCATCATGGTATGTTTACGATCAATCGAATTACTCACCCTCTCCCAGTGACCCCGCGCTAATGCCCCTCTTCCTTGTACAGAAAGACGAGGTCCAGCGCCAGCGCGAGTCCATTGTCCTGATTGCCTCCGAGAACATCACTTCTCGTGCCGTCTTTGATGCCCTCGGCTCTCCCATGAGCAACAAGTACTCTGAGGGTCTCCCCGGTGCCCGCTACTACGGTGGCAACCAGCACATCGACCGAATCGAGCTTCTCTGCCAGAAGCGTGCCCTCGAGGCTTTCCACCTCGACAGCGACAAGTGGGGTGTCAATGTCCAGTCCCTCAGCGGCTCACCCGCCAACCTTCAGGTCTACCAGGCCATCATGGCTCCTGGTGGCCGTCTTATGGGTCTTGATCTCCCTCACGGCGGTCACTTGTCCCACGGTTACCAGACCCCCCAGCGCAAGTACGTTGAGGCCTTGACATTATACCGCAATCAGCTCTAACAAAATCCTCGCAGGATCTCTGCCGTCTCTACCTACTTTGAGACCATGCCTTACCGCGTCGACGAGGAGACCGGCATCATCGACTACGATACGCTTCAGAAGAACGCCATTCTCTACCGCCCCAAGGTCCTCGTCGCCGGCACCTCTGCCTACTGCCGTCTGATTGACTACAAGCGCATGCGCGAGATTGCCGACTCCGTCGGTGCCTACCTCGTGGTCGACATGGCTCACATCTCGGGTCTCATTGCCGCCGAGGTCATCCCCACCCCCTTTGAGTACGCTGACATTGTCACCACCACCACCCACAAGTCCCTCCGTGGTCCCCGCGGTGCCATGATCTTCTTCCGCAAGGGAGTTCGCTCCGTCAACGCCAAGACTGGCAAGGAGACCCTCTACGAGCTCGAGGACGCCATCAACTTCTCCGTTTTCCCCGGCCATCAGGGCGGTCCCCACAACCACACCATCACCGCCCTGTCCGTTGCTCTCAAGCAGGCTCAGACCCCCGACTTCAAGGCCTACCAGGAAAAAGTCGTCGCCAACGCCAAGACCCTCGAGACCAGCTTCAAGGCGCTCGGCCACAAGCTCGTCGCCGACGGCACCGACAGCCACATGATCCTCGTCGACCTGCGGGAGCACAAGCTTGACGGTGCCCGTCTCGAGACCGTCCTCGAGCTGATCAACATTGCCTGCAACAAGAATGCCATTCCCGGCGACAAGAGCGCCCTCACTCCCTTTGGCATCCGTATTGGTACCCCCGCCATGACGTCGCGTGGATTCGGCGAAAAGGAGTTTGAGCGCGTCGCCAAATACATTGACGAGGCCATCAAGATCTGCAAGGACACCCAGGCCGCCCTCCCCAAGGAGGCCAACAAGCTCAAGGACTTCAAGGCCAAGGTCAACAGCGGCGAGGTTGAGCGCATCAACGAGCTCCGCAAGGAGATTGCCGCCTGGTCCTGCACCTTTCCCCTCCCTGTTGAGGGCTGGCGCCTCGAGGCTGGCATCTAAATATAGCTGCCAGAAACAAACTTGCCGCTCGCTGGATGCAGCACTGGTGAAACCAAAAAGCGCTCTGTTTGAGCAAATGATTAGAGCATGGGTAAATGGAATTTAACATGGAAAATGAGATTTAGGAAATGGCGTATGTTCAACAACATGCATTCGATATTGGCTTTGGCGTACTTGTCATTTTGTTTGTCACTATAAAAACGATATGTACTTTGTCTTTTTGGCCCGTTAGATGGACGGCTGTAGCCTGTAGAGCTGCGAATTACCACATCCTGCGATGGTGCTCAACGTCACCCGCGACCACATCAATAAAAATATACCCAATTTCAACACAAAAGAAAGCAGTTCTGTCTCCGCTTGATCAATAGTTTATGGCAGTCATTTCAAAAGCCGCTAAGCTACGTATGACTGGCGCTATAAAACAAGCGAATGATTCAAATCATGTCCAATTATGTCGCGGCAAGGATTCGAGACCCAAGTCCAGCGAGCGCTGCCAGACAAACAAAACATTAACAAAATGCATTGACACAGGGACCAGTTCCCCATCTTTTGAGTCTGCGATTCCCTCATGCTGTCAGACTTGGGGTTTATACAACGTACCCAAAGAAGCCTCCCGTCCCAGAATCCACCATCATCCATGTTCCTGTTTTTGTCCCTTTCGTGTGCCAATCTGCTGCTTTTGGTACAAAGAAGAATGAAGCAGCAGCGAGAAACAAGTCCCGCATTGAAAAGAAACGAATCGGGAAAGTTGCACAAGTAGACGCCAATACAATCCACAGAGCCAACGTCATCACCGCAAGCAAGCAAAAGCCGACGAAAACAAAAACGCGCAAAATATCTCTATGTTGTAACAGTGGGTATGTTTGTTGGATGAAAAGCAAAAAAAAGAAAAGTGCAACGCAGGAATAGACACCTCATAGACCAAAAGTCATAGACCAAGAGTATGCAAACAACAAAAGGACACGCAAGGCAAACAAATGGACCTCCCAACCCCATCATAAAATGTACATGATGTCCTGACACACCCAACGCCCCGGGTGACGCACGTCTACGGCGCAATGCTCTCTGGACTCATCATCCCCGTCGTGTCGTCCTTGTCCGTGGCGCTCTGCATGCTGTCCGCACGCTCCATGCTCGGCGCCAGTGCCATGACGGCCGGGTTGGGCGGCACCACGGCGCCATTGGAGATGCTTGGCTTCTTCTTGCCCAGCATGGCATGGCCACTGCCACCAGCACCACCAGCACCGGCTCTTTCGGCATTGAGTCGGGCCTCGGCCGCCTGGGCCTCGAGCTTCTTCCTCTTCTTGGCGAGGGCGATTTGCTCGCGCGGCGGCCGCTTCTGCGCCGACATGATCTTGCCGCTGGCACCGAGGCGCGGCCGCGGCTTCCGCTGCTTTGTCGGCAGATCCTCGTCCTCGATGAGCGCCTGGTCGCCGTTGGCATGCAGCTTGGCGAGAAAAAAGTTGCGTACCAGTCCAATGTGGTGCTGGATGCTGTCTGTCGTGACGGGCTCCGCGGTCGGCAGGCTCTCAAACACGTCGCAACTGGCGACGCCGCCCGCGTTTTGCGTCTGCATCTGGTACTGGCTACGCACACGGCTCTGCAGCAGGTGAAAGGGCACAGAGAACGAGTCCAGACCCATCTCCTTGTCCAGACCGAGCGCCTTGAAGCCGAAAAAGTCTTCGCCAAGCTCATCGGCAAAGTCACCGCTCGTAAACTGGTCGCTGCCGTCCTTGAATGCACCAACGCCGTCATTACCGGCGTCGCCAGACAGAGCTGGCCGAAGCAAGTCGGTCAGGTGCATCTTCATTCTCTCGTGCAGCGTGCCAAGTCTGGTGCTGAGTCGGTCGACATCGTCCTTGGCATATAGTTCTAGCGAGGCAATGTCGTGGCCGCTCTCGTCAAGGGTGTGTAGAATGACTTCTTCCGCCGTATAGCGTGTCGATATCTTTGTTCCATCGGGCAACTCGATGGACTTCTTCTCCGCCTCACGATAGACACTTAGGGTCCGGATGAGCTTTTGGAAATAATCTGCCGCGATGCTGGTGAGAGTATCCACAGCCGAAGGCTGGAATTCCTCGAATCCGCAATTGTACAGAATTTTGCCAACAGACCGCCTCAACGCGGTTTGACAAGTATCTGGAGCCATAACGGGGCCGTCGTCCGAGTAAAAGTGTGGTTCGATATCCCGCTCCACGAATGGCTCGTTGTTCGACTTGGGAAACTGATTCGTATACACTTGCGACTGAACTTGCATCTGCTTGATGACAGAAATCTTAGTGGCCAGTTTCCGAGTTTCCTGTATTTGATGAATGTTATCGTCCATTTTCTTTGCGAACCGGCTGTGAGGCGCAGTGAATGAGCCGGGTTGCACTAGACGTAGAAAGTCCTCGTGCTGGTTGATGACTTGTCCTTCACCGTCCTCGATCCACTGCAGCTTGACAGGCACATCGGGGATGTTGGACAGGGCGTCATAATAGTCGGGCATGATCTTGTCCGTCTCTTCATCGATTCCATCTGCAAGTGTCTCTTGCGCCTTTGAGCCTGCGTCCTTTGCTGCGACGGCTGACGCGTCTGAAAAGTCTTGGCCAAGTCCAAGTGCTTCCGCTTCTTTCTGGTGCTTCAAAATTCGACGCATACCAGCTTTACTTCGAAGCAGGGCCGGTGCATCACCGTTCAACTTGTTGTCTTTGAATAGCTGAAAGCGCTCTTTGACGGCTAATGCTCGATCCTTCTTAGTGATTTGCTTCCAGACCTTGTATTCCTCGTCTTCGTAGATCTGTTCGGCTGCTTCGCCAAAAGTTTGGTTGAGCGCCATCCCATTCAGGCTCGGCGCGTCAATCTCCATAGCATCGGCGTTGCTGCCCATTCCGGAGTGCCCGTTTGCTCCGTTTGGCGTAAGATTTCCAATCGGTGGCGTTGAGAAGCCGTTGCTGCCGTCAGCCTCGGAACCTTCACGTCCATGTTTCCCAAGAAGACCGTTCAGCTGTATGACAGGTTTCTGGTCAACAACGGGTGTATCTTCTTTCTGCTCATCGGACGGTGCAGTCCGAGACTTGTTGCCGGTTCCTTTGGTACCGGCCTTGCGACCTCGGGATGACATGATGGGCTCATCATCCGAGTCTTCGCCTGCATCATCCTCCCCGCCATTTGCCTGCCGCTTTTCTTCAGCATCAACTTCGGCTCGTGAGCGAATGGCGAGATTCGGGATCAGGGGTATTAATTTCTCCGCCTCTTTGCGCATACCATTGGCCATGCGGCGGAGAGGGTGATTCATGTCGCCGTTGTATTTTAGGCAGTTGTCCCATATTAAATTGAGGTCTGCGACAAAATCATTTTTCGACTTGTAGGTTAATGATTTGAGCTTCTTTGTCATCGTACCGAGATCCATCGGATTCTTGATCACTGTTTGTGGTTTAGAAATCAGCTTCGCTTTGGCCTGCATGTGGTGTCGCTTACTAGTATAGTAATCTGGCGCATCTCGCTTGCTGACACGGGTAAGGAAGGGCGTCGAATATTCCGTATGGGCCTTCAATTCTGTCAAGACCTTCTCCAGCGCCTCGTACAGATCTTCTTGATTGACGTTTTCTTCGCTCGCCCATTTGCTGCGATTTTTGCGAACCTCGTTCATCAATACTCGCAGTTCCGCATCGGTGGCCTGAACTTGATCTCTTTTCATGTCAATGCGCGCAATCAGATGCTTCAGAGTGAGGCTAGAAGCACCGAGATTGGCACTGCTGAGGGTCCCCTGATTGGCATTTTGGAGTCCCATGGCACCGCCTTGGCTGTTGTTGTCCATCTCAGCCTGGAGCTGCTTTTCCGAGTCTTCCAGTTGCTGTTGTTCGAGCATTGCTGTGCGATCATTTTCCAGAGTGTACATGGTTGTATAGAAACTTCGGCGTGCGGCCTGCTCGGTCGCTTGTCGCGCCTCTTCGAGATTCTTGAGTTCACTCTCTTCGGTACCATCTTTTGCCTGAGAGCTTTCTTGAGTTCTGGACTTATCAAGAGTTTTGGCTGGTGAGTTCATCGAGTGAACCGGCGAGCTCCCCGATTTCGAGGGTGATAAGAGGGGGTTGGCGAGTGTTGAGGTTTGCGTTTTGGGGACAGCGGCAGGCGCGCTATCATCGTCATCGTCGTCGTCATCGTCATAATCATCTTCATCAATTGCGCGTCTGGCCTTTTTCCTAGGGGGTTCTTTTATCGGGTCGTGATCGGTAGTGGGCGGCAAAGTCACGGCAGACGCGACCGGCAGCCGACGCAACGCCTCGATCGCCGGACGGTTGTATGCGCCATTTTCGAGAAAGAGCAGGTCAACTCGACTCTCGGATTTTCGATAGAGTGCGGCGAAATGAGCGCGACGAGCTTCTTCCTCGGCGTCCAGTGTGAGCTCGGGTACCGGCGCGATGGAGTTGTCAACAGGGGTCGATGTACGCGCCGAGGCATCGTCAAGATGCTGGAGCGACCTGCTACTATTGGCATGATGCAAGGCTGGTGATGGCCAAGCCGGCTGGCCATTAGTAAAAGACATTTTCGGCCCCGGGCGATGGAAGCGACGGCGAGGCCTCTGGCGCCATGCGCGACGAAATGCGCTCGCGTAGCGTTCGTACCAAGGCGAAGCAAGGGCTCAGGATAGCATCGGTCGAAAGCGGCGTTTTCACTGAGATGGCAGGAGTATTTTCGAGACAAAATTCGATGCGCGGTGTGGGTGTTGATGGATTGCGACTGGCGTCCTGTGTCGGCGATTCTACGCTTGAGGTTGAGGATTTGGGACTGGCTGCTGGAGAGCCCCGGAGCGGGACTTTGGTTGCGGGCAGCACTTGGCCGCGGAACGCATCGGCGTACCTGGTACTTCTCAGTCCCCGAGTATATGGCACCGCAAACCGGCTTTGCGACAAGACTCAGTCTTATTTTATATGGCGGATTAAATTGATTCAATTTAGGACGGTTCTTAAATTGTCTCATGCTATCCAAGCACTGCAGCAGCACGCATGTACGCCATCGTCTCTGTCTGTTGCGTTCACGCTACCTTGCTCCTTGCGGGCTCTCCGAATGGGGGAGACCAGGGCGATCATTTTAGTCACGTGATGCGGAGAGAAGTTTCCTGCCAAAGCTCAAACGACTTTCCTGCTTTCCTGAAGCAGACGGACGATGAAGTTTTTTTGCCATTTCTCAGATACAAAATCACTGGTACTCTGACTGCTTGGGAAGATAGAGAAACACTGGACGCTATCGTCGGCGACGTGCCTATCTACGTTGATGACGTCTTTGCTCAGTTGGCCAAACACTTTCCTACGAATTGACAAAATGGTACAAGTGCACAACCCTGTAAATTAAGGTGCTTGACCGGCTACCTGCCAAGAAACATTCCCCCATATTGCTTTGCAAGGCCGCGAGTGCCCCCTGGCGTCTCGATCATGGACCTTGGCAGAAATCTGTACTTTGAGAGCCTGGCCCTCGTATATCTTCTCCTCCTGCTGCGGCGCAATTAGCTTGTCTTCCGATGGGTAGTTTGTCTCCTTGATTTCCAAAACACAACATACGACATGCCGCAAAACCAATCATATATAATGTTCTGTCGTGTCGGCTTGTCGAAGATGTCGATGCCTCAGCCACACTGCGGCCGCGCTTGGACGAGTGGGCACTGGCGGCCAAAACTTTGAGAAGTCACGCAAATTCAATGCTCAGTTGCGTCAGAAGAAAGACAGACCGAGAAGCAAGCACAAAGCTGATGCACATGCCAAGAGACGTGCACGCTCACGTGTGCCCGGCATATGCGGCGAGCTTGGTAGGGTCGCTGGAGAGGAAGATGAGCACCAGCTAAAGGCCATTTATACGCAGGCATACACCCAGCCGTATAGAATGTAAAGAGCGAAGAATGCGGGCGCGCCACTATCGGCCCAGTCCTTCGCCTTGGAAACTTTCCGAGCTTGTCATAATTGACGGCGAACAACCAGATGTACATGGCGATGCAAGTGCCAATCGCCATGACCTACAAAGACCCAACGTCGAGAAGCCCTTGCATCTCCTGGCTGAGACGAAGACTGGTGTTAATCTTGAATGACACGATGATGACAAACTTGAGTGGTCGAGTTGCGTTTGGGATGAGACTCTTGGTCTGGGGGCAGTGACCGACGGGAAGCGCGGAGGAGACGTCTCGGAGGTGGTGGTTTGGCTGAAGCAACAATGACTCTTTCGCCTTGCAGACCATGGCCCCAACTATCCGCTCCGGATCTTTTGTCTCTTGTTAAGCTTTTGGTTTTGCGGCAAGACGCACGCCGTTGTTGAGATGGGCCTTGTTACCCCTTGGGGAAGCGTCGCGAAATGGGACAATCTGCCAAGTTTTCGTGGCTGCATCCATTTGCTCGAGATGTCATTAAGTCGTTGAGTTGCCCCACATACTCGGGATAGTTATTCCGTAGGATTCTGTAGTTCAGGTTCGTAAAACACCGGCAGTTGCACAGCCGCAGAAGAGGTTACCGTCTTGAACGCCGTCCATCCACGTAGAGCCGCGCGCAGCTTGAACAGCGCATACATCGCGACGCCACCCACTTGCCATGAATAGGCTGAAAATGTGTCGTTAATGTCCCGGAGAGAATAAAAAGCGGATAGTTCTCTTGTGCACCGTTCAATGGATGTTCTGGTGCCGCCGCGGCTTGACAGCCACTTGGAGAAAGCACACGCGAAAGCGTCAGACCTCCAGAGCTCCAGTTAGTTCTTTGGTATCTTGAATGATTATTCTTTGAGTTCTGTATTTAACATGGAATACCGAGTATATAACAATACACTGTATTTATGGGCGGCCCATGGCCTGCTCAACTAGCTCCAAGGCTGCGAGGACCTTCTCCTCCTGCAGCCTTCTTCCAACAATCTGTAGGCCGACTGGAGCTCCGGCAAACAACTCGGGGTCATACAGGTCCTGAATGAACTGATCTTGCTCATTGACAGGCTTGTAACCAAGATCCTTGGCATCCTTGGAGGCGTCAACCGTAGTGACGGGGAAGACGGCGCCCGGGTAGTCGAGCATATTCCAGTGGGAGGTGTAGCCCCAGTACTTGGACTTTTCATGCGGAGTGGCTGCTCCGAAGCTGGCCGGGCAGAGAATCACGTCGACTTCGTGGCCGTCGCTGTCAGCGGTCGCGTTCCAAGTCTTGGCGTACGATGCACGGTACGCATCACGCTCGTAGCATAGCTAGGTACTCGTCAGCCCATGAATGTCTCGGTCGAAGCAAAAGCCACACTCTCGTGGAGCACAGAACCGCATACCTTCCAAAGATCAGCTTGTGTCATGTTCTTCACACTGGGCTGCTCCTGAATGACCCATTTTGTGAGCGGGAGCACAGTGTCTCCGGCACACTCGAGACAGTCCAGCGTCTCTTCGCCACCGTCGGGCCAGTACAAGGCCGAGATGATGTCCCAGCTCTTCTTGTGATTTAGTCCCTCGCAGTTCCAGTCCACGACCTGCATGCCAGCTTTCTGGCACGCGGCTACGACTTCCTTGAGCGCGCGGGTCACTGGAGGATGGGGCTTGACGACGCCGTCCCACCACTGCACGGCAATTTTGAGGGGCTTGCTGAATTTGTGAGGGGACCAAGGCATAGGGACGATGGAGGGGTCCTTGCGCCATGGCTGCTTGGAGAGAACCACCCTCATGAGAAGCTCCATCGCCTTGCGGTCCACCGTCATCGGGCCTGGTGTGCTGAAAATGGTCTCTCGCCCTGCCATGTGACCAATTTGGCCTGCCACAGTAATACGTTTTGTCGAAGGTCTTTTCAAAGAAGGAAGTCGTGTCAGCTTTCAACGATGGATTGCGCCGTGCAGAATCTTCCTTACTTGAAACCATAGATGCCAACAAAAGCCGAAGGGCAACGAATGCTGCCACCAATATCTCCGCCAATGCCCTGCAGCCTCTGATTAGCAATTCCCTCGCCACAGAAGTGGAAAAACGTTTCGCAGTTGGTCAACCTACCAACAGACTGCCACGCATAGCGATAAGCGCAGATTCTCCTCCGCTGCTTCCGCCTGCCGTCAGGTCCCGGTTGTACGGGTTGTCGGTTCTCCCCCACAGGTTGCTGACGGTTTCCAGGTGCATGATGGTTTGCGGCTGCGTGGTTCGGGCGTAGAACACACACCCCTCGTCCCAGAGCTCATCGTACAGCAGGTTGGAGCCGTGCTTGCGGTCGACCCAGGCAATCACGGAGGCGGTTGTGATGATGTTCTCGCCGACCATGCCATGGTGCTCCTTGGTAGAGATGGGCAGGCCGAAGAAGGCGCCTTTCGGCTCGGGCAGCGCGTCGAGGTGCTTGGCCCGGGCAATGGCCTGATCCCACATCAACTCCACCAGACAGTTTGTCTATTCCGGTGTTAGCGGCGCCAGCGCGGGGGCGAGAGCATCAAGGGCCAACTTACGGCAGCGTGCGCAACGGCCGCGCGACGGAGAAAGGCTCTCGTGACTTCCTCTACAGATACCTTTTTTGATCCGAGAATCGCCAAAAGCTCTACAACGTCGTACTTTTCTGTGAGCTCGATTTCTCTCGGAGTCAGAATACCACGCGACAGGTCCAGGCTGTTGCGGGGTAGCTGTTCCGGCAGGCCCTCGAGCTTCGGCTCGACTTTGGCCAGGCCCGTCTCGCGCCTTGCTCTGGCCCTCTCAATCTTTTGCTGAGCCGTCTCCATTCTGGACTGTATATCGAGGCGCGGGGGCGGTAAACCACTTTTATCATGGACAGCTGTAAAAGGTCTGGGAGGAGGGTGACAAAGGCAGCAAAGGTCACGGCTTAAGCCAAGATATAAATAATGGCCCTTTTAAAACCAAAAATCCGATGTCGGCAAATTGAAGAAAGAAACCGACACCCCGCAGACTTTGGGATTGCGAGCCGTCAACTGCTCAGCCCATTAAAATGCGCTTGCTTATCGGCGTGTAGCCCCGGGCTAGCGGAGTAGTGCTCTGGCCGGGGCCCCGGACTACTCCAGCTACTCCATCCAGCCTGGTTTGGAGACTCGTTCCAGAAGGCGTGGTTTCGATGGAGAGGCATCATCATTGCTAGCAACATGAGCGAGGCGCCTGTTAACTAAGAGGAATAGCTGAAGTCCGCTAAAAAGGGTGAGAAATAAAGACTTGCTGACTGGAGATTTCGCGCCTGCAGAGATCAGTAGCGAACCTACGACCTGCACACGACTGTCGACCACAGCCGGTGATGAATGCGGCTCGAATAAAGAATAGCTATTATTTATAGCCTTTTTTCTTTTTTTCGCGCTTGATATATAATTTAAATCGACTGCGCTGTCGAAATGCCTAGATGCGACAACGCCAGCTGGCGATTCCTATTCAAGTTTTGACCACATTGATTATACTATTTCGTCATTATACAGCACCGGCCAAGTGATTAGTACAAAAATGCACAAAAATCTCGACCAAGACACAACCCCACGCTTCATCACAAATGCCCGGCTGTTAGCTCCAGCTCGCTCTCTACCAGGTGCATGGGACTTCGGCCGTCGGCCACGCCTCCCACTTGTCACCAAGACAGGTATAGGCCGTCGCCAAGCTGTAGCAAGTTCTGTGGCCGCTGGGGTCGAACCAGTGCGCCCTGTTCCTGCGCCAGTCCATGCAGACCGAGTGCTTTCCGGAGCAAATGGTAAAGGTTTTGCAGCCGTCGGACGAGACGTCAAAGGCGTCGCAACCACAGTTGCCCTTCCATCGAAGAGTGTAATCCCAGCCGCTCATGGCCTCGTCCACGCTCAGCAGATCCATCCCGAAGCGGCTTTCAGGACAGCTGGTCTGGTAGCAGCCGGGTGCAATTGGATTATCCTCGGGCATGGGCCTTGGCTCGACCGGCGAGGTCAGCACCTGACCAGCCAGCATGGAAAAAACAGCAGACTTGCAAAGGTCAGGTTTCATGTTTTTTTTTTTCGCGGTGCAGGAGTTCTTATATGGTTTTAGTCAAAAGCGTGCCAGGTAATGGGAGAAATGGAGATTTACGATTCTTTGTTAGAAGCGAAATGAACTGAGAGAAGTAAAGGTGTTGATGTTCCTCGATACTTACGATCTACCCGGCCTTTTATGCCAATCTCCCTCACGACATCTATGTGGTACTTTTGTAGACGGAAGACATCAGCGTCGCATATTGCATGAACTAGCTTGATCATTTGACTTGGCATTTGTAGAGTGGCGGAGTGCGAGTGTTCTTGATTGGGCCACTACATGTAATATATCGACTCCCCGAGCTGTGGGAATGCATCAAGTTCGATCACATCAATCAGCGGGTTGGCGAGCACAGGGTCAATACTTCAAGATCGAGATTCCGAACACTTTCTACCCAGAGTATTTACGCAGCACCGGCGACCCCGACAAAGGATTTCTACTGGAGTCTAAGAAAGCAATCAGTTCTGGAGCTGCAGTTCTGGGAGACCAGGTGGTGGTATTGGGCGAGGGAACGCGAAGTCATGAGACTTGCCGTAACCCAAGAATACACGGCATACTTGGGCGTCAGCCATGGCAGGAGACATGCTATTGCAGATATATTATGACAATTAATGCAGTGAATGGTAGAGGTCTCATCATAGGCTGTTTCCGCGACTGTCTGCTCCACCCCCGCAGTCAGCCTGTCGACCGGCAGGATGCTCAATATCGGCCGATCGAGAAGGCAAGTGGCGCTCTATGCATATAATAGGCACTTTTGAAATCGGAAGGCGCCGCAGCCGGAAGAGAGCTTCTCAAGAATTATTGTCGATTAAGCTGTCCACGGGTAGTGATGCCGGCCGAGAGGCAGTAGTTTCGCAGCAGGCCTAGTCAAGTACACGCCATGAAGTAGTGCGGCATCACCACCGTCGCTGCAGCAAACGCTGTTTGTGTGATTTAAACCATGCAGAACGGGCCAAAATGACTAATTAACATCGCAGATGCCGGCCCGGTGAGTAAAATCCCCGAAAGCTTATACACTGCCAGGCCATTGTGCTGTGCGGGGAGCGCCGCCGCCGCCACGGCTGTTGCTCGCCGTTTGGTCCAGACCAAGGCGAGGCCCCTGTTTTCGAAGACGCCGTTGTCACAAATTTCGAATCTTCCAGCACAATCGACACGCTTTTCACGGTAAATCGCTGTCATAAACTCATCTCGTCAGGCACAACTCGCGGAAATCGACGCTCCAACCACCACAAGTGAGCGCTACGCGCAGCTAACTACCCTGCATATTCGCTAGCTAATGCACGGCGTATTCAGCCACAGCAAATTATTGAGCGTCAATAACTTGTTTGATCACTTGGATAAGACGTCCGTAAGAGATAAAATTTGTAAGGTCGCTTCTCGACTCTAACCTCTCTGCGCTGGAGCAACACTCAGCATCAGCATAGTTTGCACCGGGACCCGAAAGGTTTTGGCCAAGGCGAACGATGATCATCACAATTACAGTGAAAACGAGATATATCCACTCGTCTCTCCTTTTGATGTAATGGTGGCTGCTGTGACAAGCACGGCTAAATCTGAGAATGGTATGCAAGCCTGCTGAACGGTACCGCTGTACGAAGAACTTGGCCAGGGTAGCTCTGCTGGAGTGATAGATGCCTAAGATGCCCGAGTCGAGAGTTACTTTTGTACGTACGCCCGGCGAGCCACTCAAGTTAATTTCGTGGTTGGCTTACGCTTTTGCAGATTATGCATCTAATGACGAATATGACTGGCAAGAGCTGTTATCGCAGCCCCGGACAGCTTGCCGAGACCGGACCACAGAGTCTGTGGCCTGATAAGTGCTGGTATAGACCAGAGCGATGCATCCCTCTATTTTGATCTGGACGTGTACCAACCCTAGTTATAGACTGGTTATTCTTTTTTGTACTTAGTTGTCCTTCGGATTCTTCAAGCCTCGAAACTCATTACTAGACATGCTTGATCCTGATTCGCACACGCCGGCCTACGTGTATGCAAAGTCGTTCACACTCCTTTCAGTCATTTGAGCTCTTGGATGTGCCGTCTGTCAGAGAACTGACTCGGCTTGATGCAGTGTGCGACATATCGGTGGCAGCTAGGACGCCATGCTAGTTGAAATGTCGAGGATCGCCACCACTACAGTAAACCATCGAGCTAGTGAATCACCAATTGTGAAGGATAGCTAACATTTCAAGTCCGAAAATAATGCGCCCCTTGCTGCATACCTTTGTTCTGCTTTGGCACGCCGAAGCTGCACGCTACCAATGCGTCGTTTGAGGGCCGACGGCCAGCGTTTTCTGTTGTCCTTGAAGGTTGTACCTCGGGAGCATGGTGTCGTATCCTGTTCCTAGCAGCTTATTACCACCCAGCGGCGCATCTCGCTGAGGATTTGATAATTTCAATAAGCTGATCCACCCGTCCATTGGTCGTATTCAATGTGTGCCCTAGCGGTCAGCCAAAAAGGGCAGTCGCCGATCTCATCACCGGGATGAAGCCGTGAATAAAACCCGACAGCCTAGCCTCTCCAGGCTACTCGCAGGCTGTGTATGTAAGTCGCCAATTGGACCTTCAACCTTTTCGATGTATAATAACCCCGCCTTCCCGGTCTACCATCCCTCAACCGCAGACCAGCAAAGCACACCACCTCAAACTCGCACATACACACACCGGCATCATGTCCTACAACATCTACGACGCCTCCGTCGTCGCGTCCAAGCACCTCCTCACCGCCCTCCAAGGCATCCTCACCAAGGCCGAGGCGCACCCTGACGGCGCCTCGTTCCTCGAGCGCCGCCTCGCGCCCGACATGCTGCCATTCTCCTACCAGATCTGGTCCGTCTGCGCCATCGCCGAGGCGCAGGCCCTCACCCTGCAGCAAAAGGAAGCCGTGCGCAGCGAGTACGAGGAGAGCCCGCTGCCGACGTACGCCGCGATGCGCGCCCGCATCGACCAGGTGCTGGCCCTGCTGGAGACGGTGGATCGCGATGCCGCGGTCGCGGCCGGCGACAAGACGACGAGCATTGACTTCAAGAGGGCCATTGGAAAGAAGGAGCTGACGGGGGCGGCGTTTTGCGCTGGCGCGGGGATACCAAACTTGTACTTTCACACGACGATTGCCTATGCGATATTGAGGAACGCGGGCGTGGAACTGGGCAAGTTTGACTACCTTGCGCCTTTCTTCATGGCCAACATTGGGATGTAGGGGCTCTTTACTTGTAGCCTCGACTCTTGGTTATTATATATAGAACAGTGGCCAAGCTTTTCTGGCGACACCACCAGCCCTCAGCTTACCAGACCCAAATGCTTGATCTTGGTTCTCGCTGCAATATGGCACTTGTTTGTTCTCGCACTGGGTAGGAGGCGGTGTTTCTTTCATTACATGACACTTGCCTAGCAATCGATGCCTTTGCATGGCGCTTGTCTGTCATCGGGCCCATTGTAAGCAGTACTTGTCCCATCGGCGGGAAGGAATCTTTGAGAAGAAGCCCATATAAAGAAAAGTGAAGGTAAATCAGTATTTGTCTTCTTCTTTATAGATTGGCATTGCGCATATCACTGAGTTTCGACACAATATTACACTCTCCACACGGCATCTTCAAATTCTCCCGTCTCTTAGTGGACAAGATGTTTAGCACCTGAGCGAGCGCAAAGACAAACGAGCTAGCGTGTTTCCTTTAGCGTACAGTCCGGCTCTCTTGTGTCGTACTTGGATTATGTGTCAAAGTCCAAACTTGAGACATTAATCTTGCTTGCTCGATTCATTGCGCCGCTTGTCCACCATCTTCCGCCGTAGTGACGTAGATGCTACAATGCTCATGCGGTATTGTAGTGTATCTCTTCGTACCGGTACTTGCGCCACGGGATCTCTGATGAACTGCAACTATTTAGTAATATAATAGATAGCATAAGGGATTTCTTGATAGAACCTCGTCACAGCATAGTGAGATGTAGTATGAAGGGAAGGTGTAGATCTGTTACGGACTGTGTCTTGTGTACCGTGTACTGTGTACTGTGACGAAACTTGGCACAGTGTCACGCCAAAAAGCAAACGCCTACCTACACAAGGCCTAGTATTGTTAGCCCTTATATTCTGCGCGACACACAGCCACATGCACCGGTTTAGTGATGTGGCGCTCGCCGAGCCTTGTTTCCGGGAAGCTCCAGCTAAGGCGTCGCAAGCTGGAGCTCACTCTGTCATCGCCATGAATTCTTCTGTCAATGCCGATTGGCAATCAAACATCGCGAAACAATCTCTCTTCTTATAGAAAGTACGACAAAGGCTTGTAATATATGAACGGCATTCAGGCTGCGGTCCCGAGCCAACGACAAGATGCGCATCCGATTCACCTTTGCAGGTATGCTTAGTTCGCCGCGCCACCTGCCCTGCAATCTGGCAGCTCGCATCCAAACCATGCTAATCGCGCTTTGCAGGTGTATTCCTGTTCCTCCTTCTCTTGGCGGCATATGCCGGCCTCACGAAGCTCCAGCTCGACCATCTCATCAACGACAAGCTGCTGCATTTCTTCACGTTCTTCCTCCTCACCGTCGTCTTCTACTGGGTTGTCGACACGAACCGCCGCCGGACGATGAACATGACGCTTATAATATGCACGCTGATTCTCGGCGTGGGCTCCGAGTTCCTGCAGAGCTTCCTGCCCAACGACCGCGAGTTCGACCTCTACGACATTGTCGCCAACGTTGTCGGCAGCTTGCTGGGGCTGGGACTGTGCTCGTGGTACCACCGGAGGATGCTCGAGCGCAGGCGCCAGCAAAAGACGTACAATGCGGTGCCGGGTGAGGACGATGAGGATGTCGAGCTCGGCGAGGGCCACGAGACGGGTGTGGTGGAAGGTGCTCCGCCGCAGACGCTGGAGGAAGAGCTGGACAGCTGGGACGAGAACGCACCGGATGACTGGGAGGAGGACGGGAATGCGGAGGGTGCAGATATTACGGCGCTCGAGGCTGTCGGCAAGGACAGGTAAATCGAGTCTGAAGCTGGTCGCGTGCCGTGCGTCCAGTACAATAGTAGAGGAGAGGAGGTCCTGCAGCTTCGGCGGAGCAGAACCTCCATACACCCGGCATGGCTTGTTGTCTGGCAAGAGTAAACCTTGCCGTGTTAAATAAATGAGAAATGAAAACAAAGCAGCGTGTGAATTATTCAGTCACTTATACCAGAACAGTCGCTTGACTTTGTAGCCAACCTAGTGAAGAGCTTGGTTTCATGCTATAATCATACAACGTCCGGATACAAGGGATACAATGGCCGGATAAAAGGGGAGAAACTCTACCTTATGCTCAAATTCAAATCGCTAGAGCTGCTTTGCACTCTTATCTCACTGTAGGAAAATAAGAAGCAGTCGGTGCCTCGCGCTCGGTGAGCCCATACGGCGGAGGAATAACGCTGTTAAGCTCAAAATAACGCTGTTAAGCTCAAAATAACGCTGTTAAGCTCAGCCGTAAACGAAGATCTCGGAGCTAAAGTCTGACATTGCCCAAACTGATTTGAAGCTTTTCTGTATAGTTAAGAGTGCCCTGTCTTGTCAACCGCGTATTGCAGAAGCTCGGTGAAGCCACCCCACCTGCCCCTCAGCGGGCACCACTTTGCAGCAAATGCAGCGCTAATCGCTTCTTGAAGCTCCCCAACTTGTGTCTGGCACGAGCAAACAGCAACGATGGCGAGCCAAGGAAAGCAGCCTGCCGGCCGGTGAGTCGAGTTGGCGACACACTGCAATACAAAGCTTCAGTACTGACCCTTGGCCAGCATCAAGGAACGGACGCCGACGAACCCCCGAGGAATTCCCACTGCGCCGTTCGTCGACAAGGTGGAAGATTATGTGTCTTCGCGCGACGATGTCGAACCCACGCTACGGAGCTTCCAGGAGCTGATATCGTACGTCAATTCGAAGCTGTGTATGGGGAACCTGCGGGCGACTGTTTTATTCCGACGGAGCATTCCTGGCAGAGGGGGATGCCTCAGCTAACAGTGCGACTAGCAAATACCAGTTCATGGAGATGAACCTGCAGAGACGCATGGCGGGCCTCAAAGACAAGATTCCAGATATACAGAAAACACTAGACACTGTACAATTTATGAAGCTGCGCAAGGTATGCCGAATGCGAGGTTTGGGGCGGGAGGATTGGCTGACCCTTGGCAGGATGAGAGCGAACCGATCGAGACGACATTCGAGCTCAACGACACATTATACTCGCGCGCCAACATTCCACCAACAGAAGAAGTTTACATTTGGCTTGGAGTACGATCCTAAAAGATGGAGTTGGTTTCCAACAGGACCCCGCGCTGACCTCTTGCACTAGGCCAACGTCATGCTCTCATACCCCATCGACGAGGCCCAGGCGCTGCTCGAGTCCAAGCTCAAGGCGGCCAAGACTAGCCTGTCAAATTGCGAGGAAGACTTGGACTTTATTCGCGAACAAATTACGGTAAGCAATGCTAAACGCCTTGACCGCGTGTGAAACGGATAGAAGGATACTAATTGTGTTGGCGGCGTGCAGACGATGGAGGTTGCGACGGCGCGCGTATATAACTGGGAGGTGGTGCAAAAGCGAAAAGAAAAGAAGGAAGAGGAAGACTCAAAAGCTGCGGCCAAGTCGGAAGAAAAGTCATAGACGGGGTCAAAATAAGATGTCCGTGGTCGCGTGTTTTGCTACTGGAGGCTTTGCTATCGTGAATTCGCCGAGACTGAATGGATGCAAATAATTATGAAGATACTGAGCAACTCGTATTGCAAAATTGAGCCTCCGAGTATCGGGATTGCCTTGCCATTCATACAAGATACAGCTATATTATCTTGCCTGGAATATCCTCATGGTGACCTTACAAGCCCCACTTTATTTTCCATCCCCAATTCCTGCTCCGTCGACGCTTGCTCGGAAGAATCACGTAGCCAGCGCGCATTGCATCTTGCCGTATCGTCGAAATTAGGACCATCGCAGATCGCATGCAAAACAATCTCCATGGCGAAATGAAGAGGCATGTTTTGCAGGGCGGCACGGAAAGTCGGCGGAAGGCTGTCGCATGCGCCGGGCCTGACGCAACCTGGAAGTGTAGGAAACTTTCAGCTTGAAACCAGCAGTGCAATGCTAACGTTGCGCAGCAGAGTCGCGTTTGCGCATTACGGGTCGAATATCTATTGAATCGGCACATTACAGCTTCAGCGTCTCTCCATCACAGCACAAGGTACGCTGCAGAGCAGTCAGCGCCGTCGATACCTGTCCAGCGACCAGCCTGGTCATCAACAGCTTCACCCTCCCGAAATACGATACCCGCGACTGCACATGACATCTCTTCGGTATTAGAGAGAAACAGACGAGACTCAAGGCCCCAGCAAAATAAACCACCCAGAATACGACATATAAATGGGCAAGAGTACAGCCACATGCGCTTCCTGACGAAGATCCTGGAGCGCCAAACGGATTGTGAGGCATGGGAGAACGCTGCGGCCAAGTCTCGGGCCATTTCAGTCCCGCTCGTCTTGGCACAACTAGTTTTGCACAGACGTGCAGTCGAAGGAACCGCAGAAGGCGACCGGCTGTTGGGGCTACTCCCCTCTGAGACGGAGACGCATCAAAGGGTTGAGCACGTTGAAGAGAAACGCGGCCTGAGCAAAGACAGCCTAAGCTCATATGCGCACATACTGGCCGGAGAAACAGACGACATTCGTTGCCAGCGGTTGCTGGAGTATGGCAGACACGTTCCAGTCCACGTGCTGCTTTTTCTGTTACGACCGACTTCGACGTTGCGTGGTATCCCAACGCTTCACGGCCTCATCGAATTATTCAAACATGACGGCCTGAACTCGCGCAAGAATCGAAACTCGAGTTCTTATTTACGATCGTCAAATTATTTCAGATTTTTGTCTCTGCTTGAGAGCCACATAGCTCGCGCAGAGCCAAGGCTCCTGGTGCATCTTGCTGAAGCGGCCGCCTTTCACATGAAGCGGTATGTTGAGGCAGGAGACTCACAAAAGCGCTTTGTGACATGCTGTCGGCTCTTCAACAAAATGCTTTGCATTTTCCAGCCAGAGTCAAAGTTGATGGCTAAGCAAATATCTGTTGCCAACAGCTACTTCTGGGAGTGTCAGCGCATGCTGCTTACAATGTCAGAAACGTTTGAGAAGCCACTGCAGGTCACTGTAGACGGATTCCGTGCGATTCGGAGTACTCTTGCAGGCATGCCAAAGAATGCAGCCGAGAAGCACAGCGCTCTGTTGTATGCTCCCTCGTGGCCGCCATATCTGACGCCCGGAGACGGCATGGACGAAATTACGGATCCAGAGGCCAATTGGAGCCGAACCGTCGAGGCAGGCATGCTGATGCAAGAAGCTGGATTTGCCAAGTCCGAGGCAGATGTCAGCCTCGATATACTAAAAGGGATGGCACCCGATGGAACGCCAACGATTCAGCAACGCACGCTTGTGGCGAGCAATCGAAACATTAGCACATGGGAGGCGTCCATTCGCGCAACACGAGATGCGCATGAGGCGTGGGGGCGATTCAACGACGCCCCGACAAAGGGCGCTGTGCCTGGGGTGAATGAATACGCGGCCATGATGGAGAAACTCACGCTGAGGGAAGTTGCGCCTTCCAGTAAGATACTTCCAGGTGATAAGGCCCAGAATTTCCCGGCCTACCGAGCTGCCAATCTGGCAGACATTGAGTGGGCAAAATCTCGACCGCCGAGTGTAGAAGAACTCTACAATCAGATGCGCCAGGCCGGCATTATACCGAGCGGGCACTGTCTTTTCATTCTGATATCCAACGCACCAAATCTAGAGACAGCTCATCGCTATCTGGAAACGGCTGCGGAGCTCGATCCCGACATATCCAGCTTGATTGTCCCCAAGATTGAACGATCTGCACTGCGCCGCGTCGGCATGGGGCTCTTCTCCGCTTACATCAGTATGCTAGCGAAGCGAGATGACCTGTCTGGCTGGGAAAATTTACAGCGAGCGATCAATCTTGCGGAGGCGCGGCTTGGGGATAAGCGTTCCCGCTGGGCGTCACTGATTTGGGGGGCGATCCTCAAGGGCGCCTCGAGGCATCACTCTGCTCTGCGAATGTCGCACTCGGACCAAGTTGAGCTCATCCTAGCCATTGCAAAGCGAATCGATCGGGGCAATAGGCTGAATCTGGCCAACTTTTCGGAACTGAATAAAAGTTTACGAAAACTGATTCGCTATGATTTACGTGCTTTGGCCAGCGACCTACAGCAGAATGATGCTTCGGCAGCATCTTCACCAAAACAACCGCTGCGAGTCCTTTTTGATGAGGTTCTTGACAATGAAAGCAGAGTCACGGCAGCGGAAGAGGGTGGCCGGGGAGCGCCACCGGTGTCAGGAAGTCTTAAGTCGCTTGTTGAGTATATCAAAACCGAGTTTGCCAAGTTTCGGGCGCGAGAAAAGTCGTACCAGGCGGCGGCGCGTGATGTCTACATTTCGCCACTGGATCGTATGCTCTCGCGAAACGACGTCGTCAGGAGTGAGCACGCACTAGAGTACATGATGACGATGGGGTATGCGGGCGAATTCCAGGAGATGAGGAAGCTGCTGTTGTTCCTTGTGCAGGAATGGGGCCAGCCAGACTTGGTGGAGGATCTGGCGGCACTTGACGAGCTGCCGGCGTCGGCCGACTTTTCTGAGCTACTGTGTGTATTTCGGCTGCTTGGAGAGCAAGCCTTGGGTGGGCCGGTGGTGGCTGAAGAGATGCAAGATGCCATTGTCGAGTCGGGGCTGCCGTGGACGTGGCCGGATGCCAGGGCCGTGCAGGGCTATCTGCAGATGCACGCGCATGATTCGATCCGCCAGGTACAGAGCGTCTTGGGCCAGCTGCGGGCCCAGAAGAGGGCAGCAGCAGCGGCCCAGGCGCAGACGACGTTGGACGACTCTGGGCAGACGGTTGACGAAAATAGCTAGGCGCTTGGCTCTACGGGCGTAGGTCAGGCAGAGGCACGATACTAGGAGACAACTACGCGGCCATCTGGGTGCGGTAGTATTTCCGGGACAGACATACGAACAGACGTACGGGAAATGTGCTCGTTTCAGGCGAGAGGAAACTGAGATTAAAGTACATGCCTGGCCGAGGCCGCGTGTTGTGGTGTTTCGGTGACAAGGCGCGAGCTGTTGGAGAGTGGGCGCAGAGCGGTTAAATATTTGAGGTTGGAGTCTGATACCCATTTACCGTGGAATGAATGTACATTTACACTGGAAAAGTCATATGTATGATAGATTATTATTTTTTTGTATACTATAATGATGGCAGGGCTGGAGCATCACATGCCGTGGCACATGGAGTTGAACGCGGCGGTTTACTGTATGACGGACGTCCACAAGCATAAGCTTGACGGTGATGGCGCGCGACTGCAGGGATGACGAGGTCAGAGAAACGCAGATTGTTCTAGACCCCGTTACCCCGTCATGATGGATGCAGTTAGGAGCTCAAGGTCGGGGCTGCAAGGGGAGCGGGGATGCGGCCGTAGTCCCGAGAGGCCAGTCGCTTGGTGTTGTTGAGAGAGTCGGAGAGACCGAGCAGTCCTCACCAAGAAGCCCATTCAACAGCGGTAACTCGATGAAGGAATAAAATAAGATGTCAGTATCCACACATGGACCCCTGCTAGCGGACACTTATTTTTGTTTCCTGCGTGCCTGCCCAGTCCTACGCGCCTCCACGATCTTGACCTGCGACGACACCACGGCTGCAAGGCGGTGGAGCTGCAGCGATTGGTCAAGACTGCGCCAATGCTGCGACACCACGGTAGCCGCCCGGGGATTTTGGCGGAGAGACACCAAAGGATTGGTCGTTGGACAGGGCGCTTTCTTTCCCCTTTATTTTCATGAATCTCACCAGCTGTAGAAATTTCATCTTATTTTTTTTTTCTTATTTTCTCTTCTTGAGAAAAATCTATTTTGGATGTTTGAAGCTGGGCCTTGCTGCAGGGCCGATGTAGCCGACCACAGCATCAACCCCCCGTATTCACCAATCCAGCCTGCGCCTGGTCTCGATCCCTCTTTAGCCCTGTCGTTTTGTCTTTTTCTGCAATAGACCCCATGCGACCATGCGACTGGTCCGACGTGACTGGCTTGCATCTTTCAAAAATGCGCGGGTATAGATAACCAGTCCTGCTGTTCCAACCTGCCTCTCTCTCTTTCGTCACGCCCACTTACACCCACCACCAACCCCCCATTGTTGAGCTTGCACATTCTTTTTTTCCTTTGTTCATCGACTGTCTTTTTTCCTTGTTTTTCCCTCTTCGCAGAGAAAAGAAACATCATTACTCGCATTCTCCCGTCTCTTTTCTTTTTTGTCCCTTCATTCACTGCTTCTCGCTGTTTAGTGCCTTTGTTGCTGCAAGCCAGCACTGCCGCTGCCAGTCTCTTGTTTGCCCTTATTCTTTTTTCTTTCCTGGCTATTTCTCTACCGTCTCTCTCCCTCACGGCTCTTGCTTGTCTCGGTTTCTTGCTCGTCCATACATTTTTACTGTTTTATACCGAACCTATATACATATTGCCCAAACGTAAAACACCACTCATTCATCGACTCGATCCTCGCAGCCGACATCTACGTTGAGAAAGCACATCTCTACACTCCTACACAAGACCTCGCCAAACGACTACGATGAGACTTCCTCTGGCAGTCTCTATTCTATGCCTGTTTGGTCTTTTTGAACCTGTCGCGGCTGGTCCTCTTGGCCGGTTCAATAAATGGTGCGTATATGCCGGACATGGGGTTGCAACTCGACTAACACGACGCACAACAGGCCTCCACGCTCAGGTGCGGCTTCAGCGGCCGGAGAGGCATCTGCGTATGTAATGACGGATAGGTCGACAAGGAGAAGAAGAAGACGTAAAGACGGCTAATGCATTATTGTTTCGAGTAGATCCGAAGAGAAACCTCCCGCGACGGCCCCGCCACCTGAGCTCTCGACAATCACCGGGTCTACCCTCACACTCCCAAGTCTGACGAAAAGACCCCAAGACGCACCCATCACGTCAAATGAGGTGGTTCCTGTTCCCGACTCGTCGACATTGGCACTAGATCCGACGGCTTCGTCGCCCGTGTCCTCGTCCTCTGTTCCCACTGAGAGTAGCCTGCCGCCGGTGAGCAGTAGCCCGTCTGCGCCTGGAGAGAGCTCGCCCAGTTCGACACAGCCTTTGACTACCAGCGCCGAGACTTTGCACACGACTGCGCAGTCGTCATCATCTGCCACCGAAGCTCCTCCTGCACCAACCACGAGCTCGCCCAGCACGACTACGACTCCGCCCACGTCCATCTCGACGCCGACGGCCACATCTGCCGCGAGCTCCTCGTCTCCTTCGCAGATCCCGTCGTCATCGCCAGTCTCGTCTAGTTTGGCATCGACGTCGGCGCCGGTGAGCTCCAGCCCTTCTGGTACGCCCGAGACCAGCTTGCCTCCCACGTCTTCGCCGAGCTCCACAAGCTTCTCATCGTCGAGCCCATCTTCGTCCGTCTCTCAGACATCCAGCACAGACTCTGCGACGACAGGCACCAGTTCTGGCACAGATGCAGGATCCAGCACAGCGCCAGCCGGGGGCAGCTCGGTCACTCCGACCTCGGAGCCATCCTCGTCTCTGGCGGCATCGACATCGGGAGCCGCGTCCAGCAGCAGCCCGTCGGTCCCGTCGTCGAGCCTCGTTCCCACCGCCTCATCAGGACCGAACCTGAGCTCGACGCTTTCTACAACAATGACGACGAGCTCCGCGCCTGTGCCTGTGCCTACTAGCTCGTCTACAGTTCCCACGACCCCAGCCGCAACTTCAAGCACGGGCTCTCCTCCTGGGACTTCTCCTCAAAGCTCAACGCCGTCAGTCAGCAACTCGACTGGCACATCCCAGGTAGAGACAAGCTCTGTTGCGACGCCGTCAACCTCAGCATCGTCAGAGACGAGCAGCAGCAATATACTCGTGACAACAAGCACAACCTCTACCAGCATACCTTATCCGACTCCATCCTCCAGCACGCTGGTCACAAGTAGCACCACCTCTACTAGTCTGACGTCTTTGCCGCCCTCCTCCAGCACACTGATGACGACCAGCACAACCTCCGCAGATCTGACCACTTCGTCCAGCACACTGCTAACGACCAACACGTCGTCCACCAGCCCGAGCTCTTCCTCACTCCCCCCCAGCGCACCTCCTCCCAGCACCATCCCCTCTTCCTCCCCCTCCACCACCCTGCCGGCCGCCTCCTCCAAGCCCCCCGTGTCGCTCACGCCCACGCCCGGCCTCGACACCAACCTGCCCTCCGTCACCGTCGGCCCGCTGCCCACGCACAGCTCCGCCGTCGCGCCCGCCGTCTACCAGAACAACCTCGCCTACGCCCGGCAGCTCAACGACGCCTTTGCCGCGCTGACGCCCGACTCGCCGTGCGTGCCGGGCAAGGTCGCCTGCCTCGGGCCCCGCACGCAGGGCGTGTGCACCGGCACCGGCAAGTACCAGACGGTTCCGTGCGAGGGCAGACAGATTTGCGTGGCGCTGCCAATGACCAACACGGACGGCATCGTGATTGGGTGCAGCGACCCGGACAAGGCGCTGCAGGTGCTCAATGGGAATGGTGCGTCGTCGTCGTCGACGTCGGCTGCAGCGCCTGCATCGTCTTCGTCGTCGTCAGTTCTTACCGTCACGCAGTCAGTGTCTAGTGTCGGGCAGGCAACTTCTAGTGGCAGTACGCTTACACCAACGCCTGCAACAAGCACGTCGCTGCCCGTCGCCGCGCCGACGACACTGCCAACCACCGCTGCAGAGGCGACGACCGTCGTCACGCTGACCAGCACAATGACGACGCACATTACCGTTCCGCGCGAGAGGCCTACCACTTCTCTGCCACCACCAGCATCCACATCCGCACCACCACCGCCTCCTCCTCCTCCACCACCCGCGCCAACCACAACTTCCACACCACCTCCTCCTACGACAACCTCCTCGCCCACCTACAAGTCCGGCGACGAAATCGTCATCACCCAGACCCTGCCCCTCTCCGTGCCCCCGCCAAGCAACCCCCCCGCGCCGACCCGCAACGTCATCATCCCCGTCGACAAATACGGACAGCCGCTCAAACCAACAGTGACGCGCAGCCCCAAGGCCGAGAACAAGAGCCTCGCCGTGGAGACGGCAGCAGCGGCGCCGGCGGCCACGAGCACAAAAGTGGTCAGCGGCTTGCCGACAGTGGTGTACACGGTGACGGAGACGACGACGGTGACGAGTCGACAGACGGTGACGAGTCGCGAGACGGTGACGCTTATTATTACTCGGTCTGTGTGATAGGAAGAGCCGGAAATGTGAATAAAAAGACGAAAGAGAAAAAGTCTGTCAAGAGAAGGGATGTATTTTTTCTGCTCTGGGCAGAAAGATAAGAGTTGATGTAACTCTTGTTTTTGTAGATGATCTTGACATGTATTTACCGAGATATATAATAACACATTCTGTAAACTTGCACTTTCCCGCTCATAGCACTTGATAACATTATACTGTATTAAGCCCTTGCGGGCTGGCGTATTCCATGTATCCCACGTTGAATCATGTACGCGTCTTGCAATTATATAGTGATATGGACTTGGAGCAGCTCTCTGGCTAATTATACACTGAGCTGAATTGATACTGTAGAAAAAGTTCCCATTAGCGATACAAGCTAGCCCTACGTTGGGTCTAGACTTGTCCCTCCATCCGAAACCTGGCTGCTGTTGCTCGCCCACTCGTCCGCCGGCGCCGCCGCCGCCGACATCTCAAACCGCTTGAGGGCAGGCTGCCCGATGCTGCCGCTGCTTTGGGCCATCTCATCCTCGTCTTCCAGGCCGCACTGTTCGCCCCAGAGCTTGCGCATCACCTGGTAGATGAAGAGGTACTGCGACTGGCTCTGCACCATGTACTTGCGCTGCTGCCGCAGCGCGTCCACCGTCTCGTACACCGGATCCGCGTCGGCGTCGTGCGGGTCCACGGCGTCGAGCGCCCCCATGGCGAGCTCCCGCATCAGATGCTCCAGACAGATAAACGTGCCCGTGCGGCCGACGCCCGCGCTGCAGTGGATGAAGCGCGGCTCGTCCACATCCGTGGCGTGCTCGCGCGACATCCGCATCAGCTCGAAAAAGTTTGCCACGTCCGTCAGCGCGGGGACGCCAAAGTCGGGCCAGCGCAGGTAGAAAAAGTGCCACACGGTGCGCGGCGCCTCCTCGCCGCCGACGTGGAGGAGCAGCTTGCGCCGCTCCATGGCGCCGTCGCAGAGCGACTCGGTCGACGCGTACGTCAGCGTGGCCGTCCAGCCATCGCCCCACGCGTCCTCGGTGTTGAGCTCCCACGTCCTGTCCAGGTCGCTAAAGGGAAAGTACTGCGCGCACTTGGGCTGCTCCCCTTCAAACATGGTCGTCAGCTGGACAATGACGGCTGTCAATGTTGTATTTTCGGCCACCATGCGCCACACAGAGTCGAGCGACGACACTGTTGGCCCTTGCATGGCAATGTATTTATAGGCAGGCGTCTCTTCGTCGGACGCCGGTACAGAGACTGGTGATGCGTTGACATAGTCGCTGGTACCCTCCGGGACGTTGAGCTTGACACGGTTATGGCTCCATGGCTTGATGTTAAAGTAACGATCCATGGAGCTTTTCCCCAGGCCACTTCCACTTTCATAAAAGTACCATTTTGCCGTGCCGTCGATCGGACGTACGATGGGTGGTCTTCGCTCGGCCTCGATCTGTTGTATGTCCTGGAATCGATGTATGAGCTCTGTTTGCGTATTAGTTTTGCCAGGACGCCGCATGCCTAGTCGCGCTCTCTCTCGTGCCAAGCTCACCCGCATCAGTCTGTGTAAGAAAGGCAGGTATTATTTTCAACCTTGATTTCTCGCCGTGCTCGTTTGTACAAGTGGTGCCGTTGCTGACGACTGCCGCAGCGGGCTCGCTCAGCTGGCTGGGTGCTGGGGAGCAGCTCCTGGCGCGTTTTCCCCCGTGCAATCGTCGAAACGGCGACATTCGTGGGAAACTGGGCGACTTGCTGAGCTTGGGGGGTGTAGCGTTTTCAGGAGCGACAAGTACAGTCGTGTTCGTCGGGGGGCGCTCGACCGAGGTTTCGATGGCTGGAGGTTTCGGCTTGCGCCGTAGTTTGTGTATCGGTAGCTTGTCCATATTTTGGGTAAATAGGGACTGCCCGAGTCGGATCTGGGCTGATGGCGAATAGAATGGCCTCTTGGCGATTTGCTGGCTGCTGCCCGACAGGCGCATACGCGGCCGATCAGCGCCGGGTCGCGGTTGCTCCAACGTTGTGCCAGACAGCGGACCGAGGGGCTTGCGCCGCAGAGATACAGCGAATGCAAGGGGGAAAAGAGCTGCTGCAAGACGAGGGTATATCCTTGCTTTCGCTTTGCAGCAGGAGTGGATATCTTGAAGAAAAACACGATGCCGCGGAACCGCCCACTCGGGTCACTACAGAATCTGGGTGGATGCTTCGAGCCTAATATAACAAGGTGACGTGACGCTATTTGCTGGATACTGGGACGAGGTTAGCGCTGGGCAGCATTTGGTGCGCCGCTCGGCCGCATCATCTTGAGTTGGGCACGCTGCACGACATGGTTACATGGGCATGGTCAGCTCATAATCTGCGCCACGCTGATCATGTCAGATAGGTGGGTGGATTGAGATGAAGCCAGTAGCACCAGCAAGTGACAGTTTTGTGCCCGGCGCGGCATCTCGGCATCTCGGCTTCTCTTGTCCAGCGCTGCAACGGACGCCTGCCAGCTGCATTGGCAACACGAAAAACAAATGCTTAATACGACTAAAATAGCAGTACAAGGGAAACAATCGTTTTCAAGCTTCAATCTACCCACAGGTAGCAGCACGCTGGAGAAAGTTATTATAATAGCCAGGCCAGGTAGAACGCACAGAGTATCCGATGAGCCATTGGTGGATGTGCATACACGACTAACACAGCTGCTCCGATCACAACAGAGCGACCTATGTGTCTAGTCAAGGTGGGTATAAATTCATGAAAATACAGCATGTAGAGAGTAAAGATCCCTTGATCTCAGAGAGACTCGTATCTGCCACAGGCATCACAGTCTTGTACAAATTGTTACAGCATTCCAGCTACAGTTTCTGCAACCGCTGGTTTAGACTGCCGAATAGACGCCCGTTACATAACGGCCACACTCTACCCTTTGCTCGAGCGTCGCCTTTCTGCCCTTGCCATCCTCCCCTAGATGCGCCGTCTGCTTCGGCGTCAAACACAGCCGGTGCATTTCGCCTTTTCTGCCCCTGTCAGCGTCAGCATCGCCACCGTCCAAAGGACCGATATATGTTGGCGCGTTCATGTTTGTGCGCTTTCCGGTGCCCAGCTGGTAGTGTTCGTTGCCGCCCCAGAACAAGACATCAGAGCCCCAGTTTGTTTCGTTGGCGGATGATTTGTTAGAGGCGCTGGTTCTCGTCTCGTTGTCCATCACGGCGGAGCAGTGGGTGGTGCCAATCTGCAGCGCCTTGAGTTTGATAGGGCGCATCTGATTCTTGACCTCGTCAAACTCGAACAGGCCTGAGAGGCTCTTGACCTTGGTCGGGGCTGTCGAAACATGAGTCCATCTCCCAGTGCCCAGCGTGCCGTAGGTACCTTGACCAGCGGCCCAGAGATCGGACGTGGTGCGCGGCATTCTCTTGGACGGAGCAGCGCTGCCGACGTTATGCGTCTTGGGCGCTTCGGCATCGACAGTAAAGTAGGTGTTGACGCCTCCGGCAGCGATAGAGGTCACATTTGGCAGCAAACCGGTCTTGGCATACAGCCGGTCGACAGCAACCATGCCGGGCGTGTAGTTGACAGGCACTCCCTCGGAAGCAAAGCCCAGCTGGCCAAAGGTGTTGTCACCAAAGGCAAAGATGCGACCCGTTTTGTCAAGAACTGCAGAGTGGTGGTCTCCGGTGGCGATTTGTGTAATCTGGAATCCGGAAAGAGCATGAATTTCCTGTGGCTGATCGTAGGGTCCAGCAGGGCGAGTCTCCCAGGACAGCCCAGGGATTCCCATCTGACCCTTGGAGGGATAAGAGGCTGCGGAAGAAGCTGCGGCAAAAACGCGGCCTTTGGAGGTCAGGATGAGGGCGTGCTCGACACCACTTCTGACATCCGTAACCCGCTCACCCCAGGCCAGACCAGCAGGTGTAAGATCACGAAAGTTGACCGCCGCCGTGCCAGAAGCACTCCAGAGCGACCAGCCATTCTTTTCTTCCGGCTTCAGGCCGCCTTCGACGTCGTTTCGAGATGCTGGCACAGAGTATACATTGCCGCTCCGCGACAGGGCAATGATTCGGTCGGCTGAGACTTCAATCTTGGCGAGGTCCTTGCCGCAAAGAGTGAGACTAGGTTTGGGGTCGGCTTGCGAGAAGCCAATACCCCACTGAACCAAGTCGCCACCCTCGGTAATGGCGGCTCCAAACTCGAATGTGAGCTTCAGGTCGCGAAGCAGCTGGTCATCAAAGTATGCGATGCGTCGAGGGAGTTTGATGTACTTTTCGTTTGAGTCGGGGTCGATGACCTTGCCGGCATTGGAGCCCCAAGCGTAGACGCCGGGATGCTCAAGGCTCTTCTTGATCTGGACGTGCTGGGAGCTGAGGAGGTCGCGATAGTCTTCTGCAGACGCCGCCTTTTGACGGGGCTGCTCAAATTCCAACTCGGCCTTGGGGCGTGCATTTTCGTCGGCGACGTCTTGCGCCATGAAGCGCGGATAATAGTATGCGCCGGCTGCTGCGATGCCGAAGACGGCGGCGAAGCCGACCAACTTGCCACCGCGGCGACGGGAAGGCTGCGTGAATCGCACATTCGAGTATGGCGCACATTGACGTTGCGCCGTAGCGCGGAGGGACTGGTGCGCTGCTCGCCTCAAGACAAGCCTGGAGGAGTTCATCATTGTAGCGAGGGTAGGCAGTGTTGAGTCGCAATTCGACGGCTACCAAGGCCGGTCTGAATAGAAGTGCCGTGGCGAGAATAGTGGCTCGTCAAGGTTAAGGCGAAAAGGTTGGCGTCGGTCGAAGCTCCAGTGGGTCGGAGCCTATAAATCAGATGCGATAGGCGTTAAATGTACGGAGTAGCGGCTGGTTGCTCAGCAGGAATTCACAGCGCTTCATTGGCCAGTATGTCAACACGACAGCCATCGCTCAACTCTGTTTATTCCTTTTATGTAAATGTTAATTGAAGGCGAAGTCTTGCATTTTCTTCAACAATTTAATATGTCCATCTCTGCACATCGATGTTACACATGCTGTGCATCGGACCCCTTGTGGGTGCTCCTGAGAGTTCAGAGTTGCATCCATCAGCAGCGGATTTTCAAAATCATGATTCAGATTTCAAGCTTACATGGCTTGAGCAAATCCGATGCAAGAACCGTACTAAGGTAGCCCAGACAGTATCAGGGGCGCTGGCACGACGAAGGCCATCGCAGGGCTGCCAGCATTCGGCAGGCGTGCAGTCTAGTCGCCTACAGACACAGCAAAAGCAGCGCATACCTTGCCAATGACAATCTTTACATAAATGTCCAATGTTTTCATGGAAATGGCCAATTCAGGACAATTTCTATTGTTTTAAATCTTCTGAGCTCGTACGATTGTCCGGGTCGCTGCCGCAACTGGCACCAGGGCCGGCAGACGGAGCCCGAAGCTCCGACCGTCACTCCACTCAGCGCGTGGCTTCAACACTGCATAGCTCCCTGCCTCACAGCTGCAGAACTCTTGCTCCTGGCCGCCATGTATGAGGATGCATGGTACAGCTTCGTACCGGATGCCACCGGGAAGAATACAGCGAGCAACAATCCCTCACATGGCCATAAGCGAAAAGAATCGCTTCTGCAGCAGCCCAACGTCAGTCACCTCCCCGCTGCGGGGTGCGCCTACAGTCACTTACTGTTTGCTAGGCTACCGGGAAAGGTCAACAAATATCGCAATCGATAGGGACGGTCGTCGAAGACTCCGAGGGACTCAGTGGACCTCCAGAAGCGTCTGTGCTCCGGCGCGCAGTGTCATTCGCGGATTGCCGCCATGCGCGAAAGACTGGCCATCATGGGGCCACGCGAAAGAAGCAGAGCAGTCGCAGAAGTAGAAATTGGGACGCTTTGATACTCGACACGGATGAGAAACACATGTCCAAATCGTGCATAACCGACCTGCAATCGAACGATCTGTTCAATCAACAGCTTGTCGAGGCTAGTCAGCAGGAGTACATGTAAGGGCGGCTTAGACCCGTGCGGCGTATCAACGACTAATGCGCTTAGACTGTACCGAGACCAACTTTCCCTCACAGAGCGACACTTGGATGGACTAATAAACGACGCGAATACGACTCTCGAACTATTGGCCAAATTATCAAACTCGTTTCAGTCGGTCGAGGCGCAAACATCCACCTTTCAGGCACAATGCGAGGAGGTCCTCACAGAGCAAACGCGACTGGAGAAGCTGGCAAATGACGTCGGGACCGACTACTACTACTACTCATACCTCGATAATGCGACAAGACGACTTAATGCGCCAGGTGCTGGCCGGCTGGTTGACGACGAGTCGTTTGGAGAGATGGTGGAAAATATTGACGCTTGCGTCGCATTCATGGAAGACCATGTATGAATCTTGAAGCACATGGTTGTTCTATCAACTAATCTCGTTTTAGGAAACCTACCGCGAGCGCGATTCGTATCTCGCCCGATACAATGCGCTGCTGACCAAGTGTCTGCACTTGCTGGATCATGGCTTCAGCTCTCGGCTTGAAAAAGTCTCGTCGGACATTGCGAAGCAATTATCGACAATAAAGTCCGAATCAACTCGACATGCGCTTGCGTACGGTCGGTTCGAGGAGCTGCTCACTGACTCTTACGCTCTACTGCCAAATATCCACAAAGTGACGCGGCGTGTATACGACCAATACGGACGATTCGACAGCGGAATACGCAATTCTTCCATCTTTTCCAGCTCGACACTCAGCATGCTCCGTACATACCTCACTACTCGCGATAGAGACGTCAAAACGCTGACACAGCATGATGTGGAGGAATACCACAAAGAAATCAAGGACTTGTCTCTGGAGACGGCATCGCGAAACTACATAAAGCAAACGCTGGAAAGAGTGCACAATGAAAACGGCTTATTCGTCAAGGTCTTCAATATTGAGCCTGCGTGGAATACCGCCGCGGATTCGGTGTTTCAGTCCATCAAGACAGTTCAAACAACAATGGTGCATCCGGGAAACTTGCAATCAATGGCAACACAACTTCAGACGGCGTTCCAGGCTGCTGAAATTCAATCTGTATGCAACGTTGTGGGATGGATCTCCAACGAATATGGCATATCAGAGAATGACGAAGAGGAGGATCCGATTGCGCCAAAGCAATATAGAGAATATGCCGCTCGTCTGCTTGTCGAGCATCTGTGGCCGTTTGTGGACAATGCCTTTGAGATGGAGATTAGCAAGTCAATCACCAAGGCTGTTGTGCCAGACGATGCACTAAAATTTGCCCCCGTGGTGAATGGTGTCTCTTCGTCCAATGCATACCCATTGGTACAGAAGGCGGTCGACCTTTTACGAATGTTTGACCGCGCCATGCCCAAGGAGCGATCAGTGAGTTTACCATTTCTCTTGCACGAGACCCAAGAGGTACTGACCCTTTGCACAGTCGCAAAACAGCCAGGTGGTCTTTCGTGTTGTGCGTGAGGCAATTCAAGTACTGCAACAAGCTTCTTCACGCATTCAGACGCAGAAGCTGAGTACGGATGCAGACCTGTTTATGGTCAAGAATCTGCTCATCATCAAAAACGAGCTGCTGTCGCTCGAGATTGGCGACATCCGCAGCCAACCGCAAGCCATGCAGCACTTTGGCCAGATGTGGGAGACGCTGAGCCCGCAGAACCTCGTCGGCATCGTCGGCAACATCCTGGGCGGCCAGTTGTGGTCGCGCGGCGCAGCACCGCCGCAGCCTTCGGTGACGGCCAAGACGCTGACGGTCGAGGACATGAATGAGCAGCTGGACGAGCTGCTGCGGCAGTCCATCTACGGCTTCACCAAGCGCTGGGCAGGCCGCATCAAGGACGCGGAGAGCAGCAGGCCGGGCGCAAAGCCCCTGGCCACGGTCGAGGGCGAGCTGGGGACGGCGCTGCAGACGGCGTTTAGCAATCAGCCGGAGGTGATTGGCAAGCTCAAGGAAGCAATTGCCTTTTACGAGGAGGATACGGCGGCGCGGTCGGGAAAGCGATAGATGAAAGTAGACGAGTATGGGGTTATAGACAAAACTTCTGTGAATAATGAAGCATATTGAATTTCTCACGCTTGACTAGAACTTGCCGAGTCCGAAAGTACTCTGGATTCCACGGCATATGGCACCATGTAAGTGCATCCATGTACTCGTGACGATGCATTGCCAAGTTTCTCTTTGCTAAGTTCGCTGCACGCTAGGTATGGACCGAGCGAGCTGGCCATTACGGGCTCGCTGAGGGATTGGACGGTTGTATCGCAGCTGCACAAGATTACGGCGCCCGACACTACTGATCAACGGCTCTGATGATGAAGCTCAGGACGTGGCCATGCAGCCCTTTTTTGACCTGATTGGCCGCGTCAAGTGGGCGACGCTGGACAATGCGGCGCACTTTTCCCACGTTTGATCAGCGGGAGAAGCATATGCAGCCTGTCGGTGGCGTTCCTTGCGGCAAAGTCGCCCGCATAAAGAAGGGTTGTGTCGCTGGCAGAGCCTGGTTTCTCTGAAGCCGTGTTGGTGCAAAAGTTGCTTTGTCCATCTTTATTACCAGCGGTTGCTCTGTATTCCAAGAAACGCATCTGTCCTCAATGTTGCTTGTAGGTGACCGTGATGATTCCAGTCTTCTCTTGTTCCGTCCAAGTTCTTATCGAATGGAAACATTACTCTTTTTTTCCGCCGCCAAATGTGTTTTATTGTAGGCGAGAACGTCAGTGTTGTTCATAACTGCGGCGGACGAGGCTGGAAGTGTTGCATGACGGCAAGTTCATGGTACCAGTGCCCATCAAAGCTAGTTGTCGTAACTGCGGCAAATCAGCCACCAGTCGAGCAAGGTTAGCAGAATGTGGCTTGATTTCATTATTGTTTCCCTAGTTTGCCCTTTTGTTCGCAAGTCTACTGCTAGCAGGCTACAACGTTGACGCACGCCTTGCTTCGTGAGGATCATGAGCCAACGCAGCTGTGGAGGATCCACGGGTAGCCTAGCCTGGCACCTATCTGCATCTGCAAGGAGTCTGAATCAGTCAGATATCATGAAGCGACGCTGTTTAAATATACGGCCCCTTCATTCTTTCGAAAATGCAGACTTTCCCGTCAAGACCTGGACCGGTCTGTTGCTCGTCTGAAGACAGTCCAGGGCCCATCGGAGCAGATCCATATCGGTTCCCGAAGACCCCATCAGCGACACAACAAGCGGCAATTTCTTCCGTCTCCCTGTGATGCGAGACTCGTACGATATTTCGCTTACTAGGAGTAACTAGTTAGCACGAGTATAGTGACACTGTGACTGCGTGCTTACTTGGAAGTGCTAGCTCTGGCGCACCAAGAATGGGCGCGAGATATGTTGACCGGAGCCCAGGGATCTCTGGATTCGCATTGCCCGGATATTGGTCACGGTATTTATGCTGGACCCTTGTCAATATGGAGAGCCACCACTGTTTTCGAGCCAGCTTTCATGTAGAATTCCGTGAACCAGGTTTTAAATATCTCAAAGCGTGCCATGACCTCGTTATACTGAGCGTCTGTAACATCCTTTCCCGAGTCCCTGTGGGCACATTAGTATCGGTCGGCCAGGCGACAATCAGGTAGGTCCTTACCAGATCCATCGCACCACCTCTGTGATAAATGGGGGATACTTATGCGCCTCCTCGTATGCATTTCTGAAGTCGCCAAAGCCATTGTACGCAGCATAATACAAGCCATGGCCCGTCGCCTTTTGATTGGTGCATGAGAACAGGAAGCTATAGCGTGACTTTGGAAACAACTTACCTTGTAGAAATACTGGTTCAAGTCCGTTTCCTCCACCGGTGCGAACCGTCTCCAGTCGTCTTTGATCGAAACTCTTTTGTAGGTGCAGCCGGCGGCTAAAGTCAAGTCGTGCAAGAACTGTTCCATTTCTAGCTCCTGCTGTGGGCAGTCTTCAGGAATGAAATCCGTTGGGTATATAATTGAACATGGCAAGTTGCAAGGTGGTGCGTGAGACTGTTCGTGAGGCCATCCCAGCACACGCAATATGTCAGGGAAGAGCTTCAGGTCCCTCCCGACCCAGCCTGGCGTATCAAATGAGGGCCACACCGGTATCAAGCCATCACGCGGAAGCAAACCGCGGGACGGACGGAAGCCAAATACACCACACTGAAGAGCCGGTATCCGCGCACTTCCGGTCGCTACACCGTATGAGCTGAGTAGGCGGACTGGTCGGGGAAGGTGTCTGCCAGAAGGCGTATGGGACTTACTGTCACTGCATAAAGACATATCGATCCAATCATAGCTGGCGACTGCAGAAGCGCTGCCGCCACTGCTTCCGCCCGTGATCAAGTAGCCGTCTCCACGCGGGTTGAATGGGGCTTGGTAGTCGACACTCTGAGTCGGATGCTCCAGCAGCGCAAAGGAGCTGAGGTGAGCTTTGCCGACGATTTGAGCCCCGGCGTCTACTAGCCTGGTGACGGCTTCTGCGGTGACTTGGCTGATGGGTGACGTCTCGTAGTAAGCACGATTGCCAAGCGACGTTTTTGTGCCGCGTATATGGTAGTTGTCCTTGACTGCAACCCGCAATCCCTTTAACGAGCTGGCTTCACAGTAAAACTCTCATGCAATAGCCATCGTTGTAGAGACGTTACTGACCCAAGTTTCGGCTCCGAGGCCACATCTGCGCGCTGGCGGTGCTTACAAGTCCGGGAAGGGACAGCAATGCCGTGTGCTCGATAGCCGTTGCCAGGGGCATAGACCTGCATAAAACCTCTATCCGTTGAGCCATTAGCCGAGCACTTCAGCCTTGGGTATGGTAAAGCCCTACCCTTCCTCAGCATTGGGCCAAAGTGCCTGGACAAACGCAAGCTGCGGGTCTTGATAGACTCTCCACACAGAGTGCAAAGCGTTGTTGGCGAGGTAGTACGGGCCATCTGGGACGTCCAGATACGGCTGGTAGGTGATTCGACGGACGTGCCAGCATCGAAGCAGCGGCCCGACGTCGCCGGCGAGAGCTATATCGCCTGCGTCCACGCCGGCGAAGACCATGTCCACAAGGAACTCGGGTCGAAATACATCATCACAATCCAGCTGGCTCGTTCTCCAGCTAGACAAAGCCTTTGCGTCGACTCCATCACCTTTCTTCGCACCAAAGACTGTTATGCAGCGCGGGATGCTTGCCCACGAGTCACGAATCGGCACATGGTCCTTGCATTCCCATGTTGACTTGTTCATCCATACAGCTGCTTGAATGGGCCGTGCCAGGAACGGGATCCCACTCAGCCGAAAATGGAGGACGGGGGGCCGCGGACGAGTCATTGCCATGGCCGGAGATGTCGCTCAACTTGCAATCCAGACGGTGCGCTCGTGCGTCTGTAGAAGGAATCAATCACGCGGCAGCGCAGCAGGGGCTAGCTGCTGTGGTGTGTAGGGCACGCGCGGAGATGTGTGGCGCGCCAGTGATTCCCGAGACAGTGCGGAGGATTCGTGGATATGACAAAGGACACTTGTGCCCGACCCCTCTTTTGATCGGTGGGCATTGTTCAGCAACGAGTGGCTGGTTGATCAACAGCCACCATGCAAAAGAGGTGCCACAAGACTCCGACACGGTCTTGGGGTAGCCGGCTAGCTTCAGGACCCCTACGGCTTGCTCAAGGCAAAATTCCGGAATGCCTTTGGCGTCCAGAAACGCAAGCACATCGAAAAGTCCAGAACTGTGCTTCAACGAGTCGAGACCCCAAACCGAAGCAATTGTGTGTTCGTAGTTTGTGCGCTTGAGCCGTGGCTCCAGTGACATGCTGAAAAGGGCTTCATGGGTCTCTGCCTCATCATACCTCCGCATGAAATCGGCAAACGACAGACTTTGCCGAACCATGACGCCAGCCATCTGTCTAAGAGCCAATGGCAGACCCCCCAGCTTGTCGGCGACCGAGGCGCTGAGCAGCCGCTCTTGTGGTAGCCCCTCCCGCCAAGTCAACCTCAGAAGAAGGTCCGCGGCCGTGCCGTTATCGAGTGGCGGAAGGTCGATGCCCTGTTCGATCTGATAAAAGGGAGTCTTTGCCAGTCCGTCTCTGCGGGTAACGAGTACTGCACCGCAGCTGCCGATAGAAGGCCAATATTCAGCCAGTAGATCGGGATCGTCGAGGTTGTCAAATATCAGAAGCCACAAAACTTCTTCCACCTTGTTATCAGCTCTGCTGTAGCTTCTCACAGGTTTTGCCAGCCAGCCTTTGACGAGCTCCCGTGTCACAATCAGATCGGCCGCATCCGAGGTCCCCCCCAATACCAACCCCAGGGTTTCTGCAATCTGGCTGAATTCGTCGGCAAGAGATGTAGCGTCTTCTGCATGCACCCACAGTATTACCTCGTACATGTCTAGATGGCTAAGTGCAAACTCGTTGGCCACCTCCGTCTTGCCAATGCCACCAGGGCCACACACCGCAAAACTTCGCAGATCCTTTCTCGGCTCGCCTTTGGCATCGGTTGGAGACAGGTAACTTTCGATTCTAGCGAGTACTTTGTTTCGACCTTGAAAGTCTCGGTTTTCGTTGCGGGGAATGATGTGGCACGGGAGGAGAGGATCCCTTTTGGCCACGGCGAAATCCGCAAGCGTATCCAGGCGGCTCTTCCGCGAGTCACTCACGGTCATTGTAGCCTGCACACTGTCATTCTTTGCGCAGAGCGGTGCATCTCCAGGTAGTGGACCATTTGCGGCATTCAGATGAGCTATCGAAGACTCATCCAGCACCGACTTTATTGACGGGACCGAATCTGGCTGGATGTAAGCCTACTTCTCTGGTGGGTTTGTGCTGTGGTCTACACACCATCAAGACTCCTTGTCTCGAGTCTAGCTCGTATCTTTTGCAGTGAGGTTTCCAAGCAATTTTTCAAGTAATGGGCAGGGATAATGTCGCAAATATTCATGTGATTTGCCTCAATGTCGATGACGACTTCGCGGCGAGTATTGACTGTGCAGTTGACCTTTGGTGCAAGCTTGACGACTAGACTTAGGCATTATACTCGGTAATTCATGGCAATAAGCTTACTAGTATTCTCGAAGAGAATTGAGGTCTACCGAAAAGCCCCCTGCGGGTAGTAGCCTCGGTTTCGCACAGTGTGACAACGTCGAGATTGGATGCAACACTTTCATATCTTTTGCACAACTCCGCCAGCATTTTAGCATCTTGCTCTGATGCTGCAGAGCCCTTTTTACGGTAGCCGTGGGTGCGTATAAGAAGTTCTGGTAGGTTCCAAACTTTGGGGTTGCTGCTTTTTGAGTGTGGCGAGGCAATGGCCACAAACAGAGCGGACGTCGTGGCAATTTCGCCAAAGTCGTACGGTCGCTCCAATGTTTCAGTCAGACACTAAGACATGTTAGACATTGGGGGAACACTGAATTTTGACAGTTTTCTAGCACCTTTTTGACCATGATTCCACCAAGGCTATGGGCGATGAACACAATTGGGCAGTTTCTGAGCTGAGTACATATTAGCGAGTGTCTGTTTCACGTAGTGTAATTGCCCAGACCTCAATTCTTTCGCGCAGCAGTGAGAGCAAGGCATCCAGCAGAGCCAAGCCCCGTTCTAGGACGCTTCTCCAAGGTTGTAAACCCAGATCTGTCGCACCCAGGCTATGGTCAAACTGGTACACGGCTGGCGACGGCACTACATCCTCCGGGAAGAGTTGCAGCTAAGATTGGCTCCCTTTGCGGAACCATGATGAAGGGTCCACTGTTGCAACACCCGGTACCAGTATCAGACTGCAGTTGTAGAACTTGATTAGTGCGTATCATGGCTCGCCAGGAGCAGGTCACACATCGTCTTTGGGTTGGAAGTACGGCCGAGTTCCCGTAACTGCCTAGGCATGGGAAATTCTAAGCTACACATACTGAGAAGCTGAATTTGGTCAAAATGTGGTCAAGACGGATTTGGAAATGAATTGGTGTATTCGAAGACGCGTGGTCAACCGGCAAGGTAGTAAATGGCGGCACTCTTGCCATCGCCGCGGACAGAATGCGTTCGTCATTGCATGTTCAATCACTTTGATGAGCACTGGAATCCAGTCTCACTCTTCGCACTGTGTCATGTGTGCTGTCTCGGGATGCCGCGAGGAGCTGACACCCGCATATGCACGGGCACGCACCCAGCACTCAACCGTCGCATCCGCCTCGCTGCCTGGAGCTCGCCTTTGTTGAGCGCTGCAGGATTCCCTCTGAAAGGTCCATCGACAACAAAGCATTCTGTAAATCTATACTACGTACTCTATATATCATGTCGGCTGACATCCGCATATGCACGGGCACCTGACCATCCATCCTTCTTACTGCCCAAAGCTAGTCGTTCTTGAGCTGCAAGGATAAGACAGAACCCTCACAAGCAAAGCACTTTGTCAATGACTGTGTATGCAATGTCACTATACTGGTGATTATGTCGGATCCAGCACTCCTAACATCTATCTATTGCGCAGATAGACTTGAATTGTACCGTACCGAAAAACCTTACGAATTAAGGTTCAAACCGCCGGAAAACCTCCCCCTGAAGAATGTGCAGGTATCGAAGCATGTTGACATTCCCGTGACTGACGTGAGAGGCCGTGAGAATGGACTCTCGATCGACGTCAATGGATTCACGATCATGGAGCTCGAGGATGTCATGAGCGCTGTGGAATTTGGCGATGATGCAGCAGTTAGGACGCGATACCTACCACAGGTAGCCGAAAGGTTGAAACGCCACCTTGGTGCATCCCGAGTGCAGATTCATGACTATTTGGTATGTTTCCTGAACTCGTTTCATGTGCTCGAACTATTTGAAGACCAATCGCCTGTAGATTAGAAAAAGCGACGAGCAATTCCCAATTTCGACGGGAATGCCTTATGCATGGGAGCAGCCGGCAACCTTGCTTCATATAGGTAGATGAGCACAAAACGCATTGGATGTTTGCATCTGACTTGCTAGACTCTACCCCGAATGACACCCGAAACATTGTCGCAAGGCTAGACGGGGAGAACTCCTCGTTGCTCGAGATGCGACATCAATACATGACGTGTGTGAAGGGGAGCCACCAAGAAAAAGTCTGAATTTGACCCAATGACAGAGTATGGAAGCCACTTCGCGGTCCCGTCAAAAAGTGGCCTTTAATGATGGTGGATAAGCGCACCGTCAACAGCGACAAAGACCTCGAGGCCAGGGATATGGTCTACTACGACAGTGTCGTAGAGTCGTACCTTGCTCATCAATCTGCAGACTACAGATTCATGTATATAAGCAATCAAAAGACAACCGAGGCCTGGGTGATGCTCCAGACTGATTCCACGGGTATCACTGGTGAGTCGAGCTTCGTCACAGTGTACTACAGCTCTTACTGACAAGAGACACCCAGGTGTGCCGCATACGTCATTCCTCAACCCTTTGGCAAAAGACACAGATCCTATGAGAGAAAGCATTGAGGCTCGCACCATAGTTTACTATGCTTAACGGATAGCTCTTTTTATTCACTGAAATACCAAGTAATATTGCCGATGAAGCTTCTTCTTTCTGCCCTGATGGACAGCAATGTCACAGCTATACCTGCCATGTTCAATGGCACTGTGGTGATGCGGATAGACCAAGCGCTGCTGGCAAAAGGCAGCTGGAGTCAGAGGATCACGATTCCTTGACTGCAGCCAGATGTAGCAACCTGCGAGTCAGGGACACATGTAATTAATTCAATGACCATTCCCGTCATTATCCTCGAATATCCCCGGTGGGGCCAATCTCAGAGACTCTTTCCGATCCGCTCACTGCCCTCTGCGTCGCCAAACATCATCCGCCTCCGCGTCGTCACGCTGGGCGAGCGGCCCGGGCACTTTGGACGAGGGAGCCAGCCCCAGATTGAAGCGTTGCGTTCCAGTTACCGCCAGGCAATGGAAAAGTACTTGAGCAATGTCTCCAAAGAACACAAGATGATGGCCGGCACCTCTGTCGTGCGAGAGATCAACGCGCATAGCAGCCGCTACTTTTCCATCGAGCAGGACGTGACAGCAACGGTGCAGCGACTTCCATCCGGTCGCTCAGTGGTTCCCGTCTGGGTCGATTTCGGGCATGATTTGGAAAGGGAACCCGAGGGGCCCTGGCACTCGGAGAGGGTCAGCAGCCTAGCCAGCAAGTCTCCGTTTCTCCCATCGGTCCAGACCTTTGCGACGCATCAAGCAGCAAAACTGCGGATGAGGCGCAATCTCTCGGTGCCTCACTCCGCTGGCGCCTTTGAGCAGTCTGCACTGTCATGGGCAAAGCAGTATGGCTCAACACTGGATGCCAGTCTCGCCGCCACCGACTCATTTTACTGCATGGCTGAGCTTCTGCATTATTCTGCAAACTCTACATGTCAACTCCTCAGTTTGACCGAGTCACTCGTCGACGAAAGCACAGGCTACGACATTTACAGCTCTCCCCAGTACAGCGTATCGAGTTTGGCTTACCACGTGGATATCTTGCATCGGTTTGAACACCGTCTGCGCCAAAATATTCATGACATTGAGCATCAGAGCCTGTCGTGGCCAAAAGCTCTGGATACGGGCACGCCCGACACCACTTGCACGAATCCACTCCAGCCGGGCAGCGACGACACAGTGAAGCGCATTCTCATCGATTTCAGGGAGCTCCTCGCTCGAACTGAGCATCTTAATATGCGGTGCAAGAGCGGCATATCGATGTGTATGAGCAGAGCCTCTGTTGCCGAATCCCAGCGAGCCGTCGCGCAGGCTTGGCAGGTCGGTCTGCTGACCTGGTTTGCCTTTTTGTATATTCCCCTATCCTTTACAACTTTATTCTTTGGAATGAATCTAGCTAGTTTTGGCTCTGGCACTCTGAATCTCGGCACTTGGTTTGCGGTATCGGTGCCTTTGGTTGCTCTTTCATACGCTGCGGCTATTCTAGCAAGTCAGCTCAAGATCCGAGAGTTGGTGCTTCAAGTAGCTAGATTACTTCATCTTTTATAGAGTAGAAGAAATTTTCTACCGCTGCATTTATACGAAATTAAATTGACAGTAAAAGATGGCCATCATAAGCCTTGAACTATGGTGACAGGGCGGATCTCTAGGCAAGCTCTGGAATCAGTGCTGTTGCAAGGTTGGCACGAGCAAACTCTTCCCTCTTTTCGTTCGAATTCTTGTCGACAACATTACCAGTTCCCTGCTCAACTTGGGATTTATGAGTCTTTCTGTACCAGACAAGTACCCGTCCGTCGGTGCCCTCGAGCTTCCAGCGGCATGATCCATGCGACGTGTCTGGTTGCGCCGACCACGACAAAGACGACATGAACATCCAACCGCGTACACAAACCAGGCAGCGACCTGACCACGTCGTCCTTCACGAAAAGCGACTCGGAGATGGCAATCTATTAAGCTCTCCATTGACGTCGACGTTTTGATCCACAAGATCAGGCTTGTTGATTCGGTCTCACGGCTCCTCGGTAAAGTCGTCCCATTTGTCGTCGGGAATGTACAGCGTATCGAATGTGCGGTCAAACTCGAAACTCGGCGAGCATTCAGCAGAATGGCCATCTCTGGGTGTACCCCAAGACCGCAGAGGTCGCCCTCGCCGGTAAGGAAAAGGAGGTTGCTGGAGGCTGCATCACCATGGAGTTGTGTGTTGGAGTGACGAGTCGATGGTGTTGTAGGCGTGGCCGCGTGTTGGCGGCACAGGCTCGTATGCCAGCCAGTACGGATGAGCAGGTTTTGAATGGAAATGGTAAAGTGGTTCAAACACAAACGGACCATCCTTCGCAGTGCTATTTTAAAAAGGAAAAAAAAAACATTGCGACTCCAGGATGGGAAAAACAAGAATGAATGCAGTGGTCGGAGGTCGACGACAATGAAGCGGCCAGCGCCGGGCATGCGCCAACCAAAGGCGGCTTTACAATCAAGATGCAGAACGAGTCAAATTTTATTGCATTTTTTTTCCTTTCCCTTTTTCTCTCCCTCTCTCCATGTTGGACATTTCTTCTCTCACTTTGATGCTTGTTATTCATCTTCTCTGCTTTCCTTGATCTGTAATTTGCTACCAATAGGCTCTGCCATGTGCCCCTCCCATCAAATCGCCAACTCGTGCGCAGGCTTGACCTTCAGCGCGGTCCTCCACTGTAAACATCCCCGCCCAGCGGGCCTGGATTCCCTGGTGAAATCTCGTCGCGGGGAAAAACCTGGAGCGCACACAGTGCACTGAGCCAGGCGCTGTGGACTCGCTGTGGGGAAGTGGTCGCCCGTGACACGACGAAATTGGCCGACGCAGAAACCGTTTGTCATGGCTGCTGCCGAGCACGACATCGGACCTCGTTCTGCCCATCGGTCCGTCGCCGCCCCTCCACCACTTTTTCTTCCCTTTCTCTTCCTTTTCCTGCCCGCATCTTCTTTCCTTTCGTGCCATTGCTCAGGGCATCCTCCCGAATGCCATCGATACATATCTTTTCTTTTACGACGTGCCTCAATTGACCCCTCCCGCAAGCTCAACTGAACGCCAGCAAACGCCCACAAGCAGCGGCCGACGCCAACCGCGCCGCAGACCGCCGCCGCGACCAACACTACTCCGAGAAACCCCCAAACACTAACCCGCCCTTCCTCCAAACCACCGCCAACCATGGGCGCGCCCGTCGTCGAGCTCGACCCCCCGCGCGGCCCCTCCCAGGCCGTCAAGGACCTCTTCTCCGGCGCCGTCGGCGGCGTCGCGCAGGTCCTCATCGGCCAGCCCTTTGACATTGTCAAGGTGCGCCTGCAGACCACGACGCAGTACGCCGGCGCCCTCGACGCCGCCCGCTCCATCTACCGCGCCGAGGGCCCCCTCGCCTTCTACAAGGGCACGCTGACGCCGCTCCTCGGCATCGGCGCCTGCGTCTCGGTCCAGTTTGCCGCCTTTCACTCGGCCCGGCGCTGGTTCGAGGCGCGCAGCGGCACCCTGCCCGGCCAGCGCCTCGCCTACTCGCAGTACTACGCCGCCGGCGCCTTTGCCGGCGTCGCCAACACGGCCCTCTCCAGCCCCATCGAGCACATCCGCATCCGCCTGCAGAGCCAGCCCCACGGCGCCGGCCGCCTCTACGCCGGCCCCGTCGACTGCGTGCGGCAGCTGCTCGCCGCCGGGGCGCTCTACCGCGGCACGTCCGTCACGCTGCTCCGCGAGGCGACGGCCTACGGCGCCTGGTTCACCGCCTTTGAGTGGATGATGAACAGCGACGCGCGTCGCACCGGCGTCGACCGCAAGGATATCGCGGGGTGGAAGATTGCCCTCTACGGCGGCCTCGCGGGCGAAGTTCTCTGGCTCGCGTCCTATCCCTTTGACGTGGTCAAGAGCAAGATGCAGACGGACGGCTTTGGCGCCGCCCAGAAATACAGCTCCATGCGCGACTGCTTCGCCGCGACGTGGCGGGCCGGCGGCGCCGCGGGCTTCTGGAAGGGCATCGGGCCGACGCTGCTGCGTGCCATGCCCGTCAGCGCGGGGACCTTTGCCGTGGTGGAGATGACGATGCGCGCGCTGGGCTAGAGTGTTCTCAAGTCATTGCGCAGGTTCCGAGGAGGGTTGCTTTTCGGGCCATGGCTTGTTGGGTTTTTCGGTTTTTTTGTCTTTGGTTTTCTTATATCCTCCTGGGCGGCTCTCCGCAATGGATAGACTTGCGAGCATTTCATCAACCGGCGCAAAAAGGTAGAACAAATAAAAATAAAAGTAGATTTTGCCAGTATTTCCTTGTTTTCCATGACAAACCGAAATCGCATGTCTGACAGATTCACATGTTTGTGCACTTCTGCCGCATTTCATTTTTCCCACTCGTAAATCTCGTCAATTACTTCACGTCGAATACAACTTTTCCCCAGAAACGTCCTCCTACCACCCCGTATTCTCTTTATTCTCCACCCGCCGCTGCAACACATGCCGCGCATTCACCGGCGTCAGGCTCTGCAGCTGCATCTCCTCGAGCAGCGCCCTCGCCGCATCATTGTCGGTAAAGGCCCGCTCGCTCGCCTGCCTGAGCGTCAGCCCCTCCGTGGCGTCCTCGGGCAGCGTCACGGGCAGGCGCAGCAGCTCCATGGCCTCGCGCAGCTCTTCGAGCGCCGACGAGCCTCCCGGCAGATGCCTCTCGATGACGGCCGCGAGGGCCTGGCCGTCGTGCGCAAACTGAATGGCGCCGAGTGTGGTAAAGTGGTGCTTCATGAGCACGCTGTGCCAGAGCAAATCTTGGAGCTTGCTCAGGGCGCCGTGCCACACGCGACGATACGAGGCGCTAGAAAGCGCGCGGTGCAAAAAGTCGAAATTGTCTTTTAATTTTGACAGCGGCAGATCCAGCTCAGCGGTGATTGATAATTGCGACGAGTCTAGCATCTGTTAGCGATTTTTGCCCAGTAATGTCTAGTCATCGCAAACCTATTGTGTCGGCGTCACCAATCGTCGTCCACTGCGGCCGTTGTGTGTAGGCGCGAAACGCCTTTGCGTGCCCATCCACCAGCGTCGACACCAGAATCTCCTCGGCCGCCCTGCGACGGCTGCTATACGCCGCAATCGTCTCGTCAAAGATGGCACCGTTGTGGCCCTTGGAGCCGGTAATGTCCTGCTCGCCGTCCAGCTCGCTGCTGCCGCCCGCTCCCGACGACGTTTGCAGTTGGTCCCAGAGCTCAGTAAAAAACTGAAAATCGTCAGTACAAGAAACCACATCTGACAGAATCGTCACAAACCTCTTCGTCACCCCACTCTGTCAAGGCGTTGACAATGTGATCCGCACTGCCAATCACCTTGCAGAGCGTCTCCAGCGCACCCAAGCCCTCAAGCGCAGCGAGCTGCTCCTTTGTCGCGCCGTGCAGCGTGCGGCCCAGCGCCGACGTCATGGACTGGTATGCCTCCAGCGACCCTTTGAGCCGCTCGTGGTAGCCGTCCAGGATGTCGAGCTGGATGCGCGTCAAGAAGCGCACCTTGTACTTTAACGAGCGCAGCCTCTCGTACTTGGTCGTGATGGTGCGCAGCAGGTCCGCCACCCGCACCGCCGCAAACGTCGGCTTCATTTTACCCGCCACGGCGTAGTCGTAGTCAATCTTGCGCGCGTCTGGCGCCTCTAGAATCGTCTCGAACCTCTCCAGCGCAAACTTGCGCTCCGCTTCAAACCAGACCTCAAAGTGGTCGGCGAGGACTTCAGCCGTCAGCCCCGGCCAGCCATTTTCTGCATCACCGCCGTCGTAGTTGAAGCGCGAGCGAATCGCCTCGTCAAAGTTGATGAGCTGCCCGATGAAGGTGCTCAGAAACGGCGTGTTGCCGACAGCCTCCTTGGCCACGGCATGCACCTTTTCTCGCATCACCACCAGCAGAGACGTGACCAGCGCGCAGACGGGATCCGCATAGACCGTCTTTTCCGCCACCGCGGTCTCGTGAAACTTGGCGGCCAGGACAGGCGCCAGATTATCGCGGAAAAAGTCTTGCCACTTTTCGACAATGGACAGAAGCCAGGGAAAGCAGTGGCTGCCAACGGACTGCGCCTTGCTGGTCGGCTTGTCGCTCAGAAAGTGAAAACGGAATTCCGCCACGAAAATGTGCGCCAGGACGTCCACGGGCAGAAGCGGCACCACCTCTGGGCTGTGCAGTATCTCGGGCATCTGGATGTCGACCAGCTTCTCGACACAGGCGATCCACTCGTCGTCCATCTCCGACTGCGGGTCGACCCGCGGCCAGCTGCGCTTCTTGAGCACCGCGTCCAGCTCGTCCGACATGATTTTCTTCATTTCGATCCAGAGGCTCTCGGCCACGGCCTCGACATGGTCCACCAGATGCAGCTCCTCGCTGCCGGGCAGGCTGCGCAGCGCGAGGGCGAGCTCCTTGAGCTGGGCGTAGGGCTCCAGCGCCGCCTTGGGGCTGCCCGGGAGGTGCACCCTGGCGTCGGCGCGCAGGCGCTCGACGTCCTGCAGCAGCACGAGGTACCGGCGCGCCAGCTCGACGGCCCGGAGCTTCTGCATCGGGCGCTGCAGGCGGGCAATGGCCTCGGCGGGGGCGTCCGAGGCGGCTGTGGCGCGTACGCGCTCGTCAATGGTGTCCTGCAGGGCGCTGAACTCGGCGATGCGCTCCTGGATCAGGCCGTGGCGGTCGTCGGTGGTGCGGCGCGCCGTGTCGAGATCGCGCGTGGCGGCGTCGAGCTGCGTCTGGAGCTGCGTGCGCTGCAGGTCGACCGTCTCGAGAAGGGCATCGAGGGCGTCGAGGTCGGCGGCCGACTGCAGCTTGTCCTCGAGGTAGTCTTCGACCCGCGCGTCGAGGGCGCTCTCGGGCGGTTGTGGTTCGATGGTGGCCATGTTGTCATTACTGGCCAGGGTTTGTGGTGGTGGTGGTGGCAGATGTCACTGGCCTGGTGAGTTGGCCAAAGCTAATCGATAGCGGGCTCCCCACCATGACCACCGTGTAAGTGCGGCATGTCATTGCGATATTGCTCCAAGTTGACGCTTTCCTTTTTTTAAATGTATCAAGAGGGGCTAAAAATCGGTAATGAAAGCTTATTATAAAGGCCAATGTAGAAGGATATAGACTAAAAGACGAATACACAGTACATCATTTGTCACGCCGACGCCAGCCTCGCCATAGGTAAATGAAGACAGCCGCCCAACCCCTGCCTTGGACAGGCGTCTTCATGATCGACGCCCCAGTGACAGCTGCTCAAACTGTTCGTATGTCATAGTCTCCAAGATATGTCTAGGCCTGTCTCCGCTCGTCGGCTGCCAGGGCCTCTCTCGTGCCCCATGAAAGGCCTGCTCTGCCGCCTCGGTATCTGGCTCGCCTGGCAGTAGCCTGGGCAAGATCAACTGAAGCAGCGCTTCCTGGTAACCTCTCATCGCGGCTGAATCGGACGGTCTCGCTTGCCGTTGAGGCGCAAGAAAAGGCGGTCGTTGTTCCGTCCGATACCTCTGGTTTCCGGCATGGAGCAGGACACTTGGTCGCCGCGTCTCGGCCTCAACCGCCGCGTGGTCGATGGGCGCTGGGCTTCTCTCGCTGTCCCGCTCCATGCTGCCCCGCAGGTATTCCATGGTGCGTGTAACCCGCGTCTCGCAAGCTTGAGGGTGCCATGCTTCAGCTGGCCGGAGACCTGGCACGGCGTTGTGGTTGATATCAGCGGTGGGCGCGTGGTTGATGTCAGCGGTGGGCGCCGCCTTTGGTCCCTCGTTGGTTGCGGCACATGGTTGCGCCGTGTTGGTGGACGCTTGTGCCGAGGATGGTTCGTTTTCGTCTTTGAGCAGGAGCATTGTCAGTGTGTTTTGTTGTTGGTTTCTTTCTCTTCCCCTGCTAGTGCTGCCCGAATGTGGGTGAGCCAACAAACTTATACTTGCCAGACAGTCCGTCACAGCAATACCAAGCTGGGCAGACACAGCCAAACTTTGTTCTGAGACGCTCACGCTAGCAACCATCATGGCATATTCCTAGCGCGGGCGTATGCAAGGTGCGAGCGGTGCCATTGTTTTCTTTCATGATGGCGCGGCCGAGAACTGCAAGTACGGTATTAGTTCCGCATCATATAATTCTTAGTAGCGGCAGTGCCGAGATGCCGATCCTGCAACGACGAAGCAGGCTTGAAAACAGAATGTGCAGTCACTCGCATCACGGGACAATTCCGCGCCACCAAGTACGAGTACTTGCAAGGCCATTAGCTCCTCGATGATTCATGGTTTGTCCGTGGCAAGCTTTGGACCCCGATTTCCCCTTGCGAGGCAGGTACCATACCGAAAGGCATCGAAAGGGCACACACATTGTAGCCCTTCAGCGGTGGTATTTGCGCCATTTGTGGTGCATGGCCGGACCAATTGAAATCTCCGGTTCCATCAAACTACTTCTAATAAGCTTATTTTGGGGGACGAAGGGAGAAAACGTCCACTGCTGACAATGCCCCGTAAGACTGGCATGCATATTTCCGTCGACACCGCCAGCTGGATTAGAGAGCATAGCGCCAAATGATTGACAATTTACCACTCAGAACGCAGATTTCCGAGACGGGAGGAAGCAGTCATCTATTTGCAATGTCGTCCCGACACTTTGCGACCTTGTGAGTCGACAACGCGGCGGAGAGGTTGGGCTCGTAATCTGGCAGCGAGTCTCCAGGGTAGGCTCTCAGTTGAGGGTGATTGTCTAGCCAACGCACAGCCGCAACTCCAAAGAAATCGCGGCGGAAGAGCATCGGTCGTAATTCGTAATATCGCAGGCTACCGATCATAGCAGTCGGTTTTCTGTCTCTATCAAGCAGGTTGTCAATGTAAAAAGTGCTGCGACGCTGGGTGCCATCTCGGCGTTGCACACGTTGGGACTGCCTGCAAGTTTGCCTCCTTGGCGCGGGCAGAGCCAGCATGCACAGCGATTAAACTTGCGACAAGAGCACGTCAGCTTGCCAAACGCCATTACAAGGAGAAAATCCATTCGTCCTAAAAAAAGAAGCTTCTCTGGCAAGGCCGGACTGATCCCTGCCAAGCGCGCCGCCACCCGAATAAAGTGGCCCCACTTCCAGCGACGTCACCCCCTGGTTGCTGCACCAACCCGCCCGAAACCAAGTAAATAAAAAAAAGGAACCAGCTGCAGAAGTGCGGTGGCTGGGCCAACCATTAGGCACCGCTCAGGCCAGGCGTCTGTCGCCGCCGTCCTTGCACAGCATATTCACAAGGTTGGGCACACCCGTAGGGACCTGGCACCTTTTCCCGGCCACTGTCTTTTCCATCCTTACACCAGCCATCGACTTTCTTACTTTTTCCCTCTCAGAAAGAGAAAGAATTTTAAGCGTTGCTCAAGGAAAGTTGCATTCCAGACAAAACATACACACTACACTTACACACACACACGCACACTTCAAACCCACCTATCCATCCGTCTATCCACTTCGCCAGAGATTCACACTCCCGCATTCCTCACGATATTTCGAGCAATCCCTTTTGTCGTCTAAAAGAAGCTTTCTTAGATTTCCGAGATTTTGCATTCCATATACCGATCCGCCTCGTCGCGACTTACCCCGTCTCGTCTCAGTCGCTACCGAGATCGCACATCTATCCTCGTCGTCGTCGATATCTGGGGCCGCATTCCAATCTCAGCCTTCAGTATTCTCAAAGGCGACGCCCTCTCAACAGCTTGAGCGAAACACTGTCGCACCGAAACCGCAAAGAAGACGACATTTCTTGTTCAACGGCTGGACTGAAACACAGTCGCACCAGGACAGGACGTCTCGTTCACGACCACACCAGACGCTGGACAGGCTCAACATCCTCGTTTTGGTCCTCGACGACAGCATCGCTTCTCGCTCCTTCCGGGCGGACACGGCTTTTCCCCGTGCTCTGCGTCGCTCCCCACGAGCATCGGATCCCATCCGCTGGGACTCGCGCCATCTACCACAGCACCATCTCGCCAACGCGTAACCGCCCAAGATGCCTCGCTTCCAAGTAGGATGGACGCGGTACATTCCCTTTCTCGGGTACCACCACGTCCTCATGATCCTCATTGCCATTGCCATTATCCTGCTGTCGCTGCTCCTCGCCGGCTGCTCGTCGTCGTCGCCCCTCATCCCCAGCATCTTTTTGCTGTCGCTCTACTACAAGAGCTACGAGGCGGCGCCCGACACGGCGCAGGTCTACTACAATGTGCACTCGGCGCTCGCCAACATTGCCGGCGGCGCGCAGCTGCAGGCCCGCGTCGGCTACTTTGGCATCTGCATCAACCCCGACGGCGGGTCGTGGCTGTGCAGCAACAATGCGACGGCGCTGGCCAAGGAGGTTAGTCAGGACCAGGATCCACTGAATCTGATTTGGCTGGCGGCGCAGTTTAAAGACATGATTGTCTTTCCCTATCTAATGTACGTTGAAACTACTAAACCCAAGTTGTTTTGCCTTGACAGCAGCAAAGACAAAAGAGAAAGGGGCAACAAAAACTAACACCGTGCACAGAATTATTGCCATCATCTTTGCCTTTCTCTGCGTTCTCCTTCTCGCCACCTTTCCGTCGTGGTATGAAGAGGAAGACTCGGAAGGCTCCGACCGCGTCGTCCGCGCCATTCCCTCGCGCGCCGTCTCGCAAGTCTCGCTCGCCATCATCTTCATTGCCAGCATCTTTGTGCTCGTCTCGGTGCTGTGGCAGCACACGGCGTCGGTCGCCGCCTCGGTCATTGCGCAAGACTTTGCCAATGGCGTCGTCAAGTCGGGTGTCGGCACGTCGGCCATGGTGCTCGGCTGGTTTTCGTTTGCGCTGCTCATCATTGTCACGATTGGTCTCATTGTCACGATATTGACAATTAGTGTGGTACATCAGTTGGTGTAGACTCGCACTTTTGCTCATATTAGTTTTTTTCTACTTTGGGATTTTTAGAGACGACGATGAAACGACCAATACCATGTACAAAGAGAACCAAAACGTCAAGAGACAGCAATGACATATGCACATATATATACATCGGCGAGCTTGAAGAGAAAAAGAGAGCAAGATTGATGGCGAGTTTTGTGGGAAATTGGCACGCATCAGCAATGGAGTTTTTATTATGCTTGTTTTTACTATACCTTTTCTCATCATTAGTGTATGACGAAAGAGGATACGGTGGGATTCTTTCGATATTTTGTCGATATTACATCAAGTTGCCAAGCGGTAAGATTTGAAATGTCATTTATTGATTACATGTTTTTTTTGGCGGCGGAGAGATCAAGAAGAAGGATGGCTGTGGTATAATGGGGTACATGTGCATCGGAGATTTGGGTAGTTGCTGAGGTTCAACTTTTCTGACCAATCAAGACTGTTTGGCTACCTAATTGACATGCTCGTTTATAGGGAAATTGTGATGATTTTACTTTGAAAATGATTGTCAAGTTTAATGTCGCCTCGCAGATGAATGCGGACTGGTAACGCCGTAGAGATGCGAGTGCAGCCTAAACATAAATAAATCAATAAATCAACGAGTTAATGGGATGCCCAAGTATACATTGAAAGATGAAAACGCCAACACCACTAATGATCCCAACTTGAAATACATGCATATAATGTACAGCCTGTCGCCCATTTTACCTTTCGATCCTCCTCTGCATCTCCTCTGCTTGTAGCCGTCCCACGTCACGTCGGACGGCGGAACGGATGCGCCTCCGTGTTGAGTACCCATTCATCGAGGCTAATCACCTCGGGACCGGCGTAGAGCATGTAGTAGTACTTGAGTGTCTCGGCAATCCAGAAACTTTCCATGGCGTCCTCCATGGGTGGCTTCTCGACCATGACGTCAGAGACTGCCGTGTTCGCGAGATCCGTGTCGGTAGCTGCCATGGTAGCCTCAAACATGGCCCAGCCCTTGTCCATCCACGCAGAGTCTCCAGTGATGCGGTACATGTACCACACAGATTCAATGGCTTCTGGGCTACGCAGTGTTAGCGTCGGCTAGTTCGGGATGCCGAATGGGACTTACCGTAGAATATAGCTCTTGTACAACACCCTGTCAAAGCCAGCCGGAAGCCCGGTAGAAGTAATGTAGGCCTCGACGTATTCCTCGTGGCTTTGCGGGCGCTCCGGAAGGCTGCTGTCACCAGATTTGGCGCTGGCACCGTACTGCAGCTCCCACTCGCTCACCTTTTGATCGCGATGCGCCTTGTCGGAGTCGAGGGATTCATACCATTTCGCATTATCAAATTCGCACTTCTCCAGTGAAGGGCAGGGCAGCAAAAGAGAGGCTTCGGGCATGAGACCACTGGGGGTCTGGTTGTAGGCCCATACGCATCCATCAGTCAGCCGCTTGGCCGTTTCCAGGTCCTGGGGGCGATCAAAGATTTTGGCGCCAAGACCGTACATGCCACCGACGAAGCAGGTTAGATGCGTCGCCTCGTACTCCGCACTCAGGTCACTGCTGGGCTTGCCCTGGGTCCTGACCTTGGCTGAAAAGTAAACATCCCGCTCGGTCTCGTTAATCATTGGTCGATACAGGAGCCATTCGTCAACAGCGCTGACGGTGCCTTCATGAAGCTTTTGATACTTGGGCTCCAGTCCGCCAAGAAGTAGATACTCCTGCAAACCGTTAGTAACGTGTCAATCACGTCGGTAAACGCGAACCTACCTTGGGAAAATATTCGTAGGCCGAGTCTTGCGATCCGCCCATGGAAAAAGATTGGCCCCAGGAAGACGCTGGGACTAGGTCGTCGCCACTGGCATCGAGACTCTCCGGGAAGAGACCAGGAATGGCGGCCTTGCCATCTGCCTGGAATTTGACGAGGGCATTTGTAATGCGATCGATAGCATCATAGTACTTGTTCTCCTTGGTTAATTGAGCCAGGCGGGTAAACTCCATGGAAAGGGTGGCAAGCTCGGCGATGCTCACTCTGCCAGCCTTGTGAGGCTGCGATACATGTTGCGGTTGCCAGCGATAGTACAGCACAGGCATGCGGTTGGGTGTATCAAAGACACCGTATAGAACCTCGGCAAGCTCGACGGCCTTGTTGAGAAGGACTGGGTAGTCTCCCTTGTGACCACCGCTCACGTCAAAGGCAGCAAGCAGACCGCCGAGGTAGCGAATAGTAGTTTCAAAGACGGGAATGTCAGATTTTTCGCTAAAGGTAAAGTCAATGTTTGCGACCCCATTTTTGACGGCATCATCGAATTCCTCCTTGAGGCCAGCAATCCAAAGGGTATCTAGCGAGTCGACGAGAGTGGCAGCCCAACCGCAGAAGGGATCTTTGAAGCGACCGGAAATGGGCCGCAGCTCGTCGTGCATCCAAGCATTCTTGCGGTATGACTTCCAGGATTTCGCAATGGCAGCTTTGACCTTGGCGAGGCGAGCTTCGCGGTTGGTTTTATCCTCGGCTAGCTCTGGCTTAAAGGTGTGCTGGATTTGAGGGATAGACTTGGGCTTGCCGGTGGGCACAGAGGCCATGGACTCTGAGGGCACAGGAAAGTGCTGGGTTAAGGACTTCCAGTGAACTCGATTGTCAGAGCTCGAGGATGCAGGGGCCGGGTTGGTAGCGGCGCTGGCGGTAGCCTTGGTGGCGAGACTAGCAACAGCCTCCTTTCTGCTGGTCGCAGCATCGGCAGAGGTAGCGCTGGCACTGGACTTGAACGTTGGTGATTCGATAGGTGTCACTGCTTGTGATTTTCGCGGCGACGGGGACTCGTTATTCAAGCCATGCTGTGGCGAATCGGCGCCGGTCAACAGCTTTTCGGCTTCGATATTGTGCTTCTGGAGGTCGACCTGGGCGGGCGATTTGGGTCCAGCATGTTCGGGCTTCTGGGGCGCCGTGGTGTCGAGGCCCGGATGGACAGCCGTCTTGGGAGGCGCGCGCAGAGAGGAAAGCGAAGGATAACTGGCGTCCCACGAGTTTTGTACGGCATGGTAGAGCATGAAGATGAGGACGACGGCAGCGACAGTGAAGAGCCTGTATCTGCGACGAGGCATGGTGGTGCTGGGATGGTGGCAAGTTGCGGCCGGCTTGGCGAAGCGGGACGCTGCCGAGATAGTGCGCCTGTTGCGACTATAGTAGCGATGACGATTGATGCAAATGGTCGAGAACGGCGGCTCATTCGTGGAGCATCGTATTCGAGGGCTGTCTCGGGGTCGGCAAGCAAGCTGGGTCTATCTGCGGGGGGAGCTTGAAGCGGAGGACAAGCTTCAGCGAGCCAATGGAAAGAAGACGACAGGAAGACGGAACTACTGCCGAGAGATGGTATGGGATGATGCAAACGGGGAGTCTGAAACGAGAAAGCAAAAATTGAAGCAGAGACGGAAGAATATGGTCGCCAAAAGAATTGCGAGTGAAGATGGAAGAAGGCTGACCGTTCACTCCTCAATCGTCTGCGTTGCTAGGTACAGGTACGCAGGGACCAGGGCACACAGTGTCATGGACTCATGGACAGCAAGCAGGCCCCAGAAAAGACATGCGGCAAGGGAGGCCAGACCAGTTCAGGTCAATAGGTAAATTTGGCTGCAGGGTGCAGATACTTGTAGACAACTGTGGCTATGCGTGAGGGTTGGCAGCATCAGCTTATCCTAATCAAAACCTGCCCGTGTTGCCCCTCTTGTGGTCTTGACTCTTGCTCTGGTAAGGCGCAGGGCTCAAGGAAGCAAGCCACCCCCCCGTAGCGTAGGGTGACGCTAGTGGTGGATTTTCGCGGCGCAATTAAGCCTAATTCTGTTCAAGCCACCGGCCTTGTGGGGAAGCCTCCTTGCCCTGCAGCGGTGCGCCACGAGCATTTCTCCGTTTGCACGTCCAGCATCCGTCTGTCTCGGAAGGACAAGTCACCCGAGTCTACTCTTCCACTTCAACAGCGATTCCTCTCAAAGTCAATCGATCATGAATCATGCTCAATGACCCAGCCATAGGTACACTCGTAAAACAGAGCCCCCCGCTATCAAGCCACCATTCTTGGCGCATCCTTCTACGCGACACATCATCACGGCCAGCTCCACTGCCTGTGCTCAGTACGGGCGTCAGTACCCGTTCATACTTCAGACCACAGCAGGGCGCGTATACACCTACCAAGAGTCAGGGCGACATCAGGTCGACATCCGTCTCAGCGCATCGCTCTCGAGTCTTCAATTTCTTCGTTTTTCAAGACACACCCACTTCTTTCGCTGTTATGGCTACATGGACACCCAAAATGACAACGATGACTGCCTTACGACCTTTGCTCCACAGCCATAGCCACCCAAAGGAGCAGAGCCTGCGTTTGACACTTGCGCATAGGAATTCAGATCATGGATTAAAAGTTGTTCGGACTCGCATTGGCTCAATTTTTACTGTCGTCCACAGCACTATCAAGTATGGCAAGCTTGCGCTTCTGACAGAACTCAATCGTTAGTGCTTCCGAAACAACAAATACTGCTGCGACATGCATGATATAGCTTGCCAGAGCCATCCCAGCAGTCGGTTCACGGAACTATCTAGCATAATCGTCGTTCCGAACCAAATGCTAGCGTGCAATAGCAAGTCCTTACCCGGACACGCGCAAAGATGATGTGATGCTACTAGCTCAGGCGATTTGCAGCATCACAAAGGCCACGAGTATTCCATCTACGCACTGCCGCGCGGCAAAATGGTAGTTGCCGTCGCTAAGATATCATCGTGCTGCCTGCTAGAAACGTGATGCCCGGAGAAGCTGCCCGGAGAAGCTGCCCGGAGAAGCTGCCCGCCGTCTGTTCTCGGCTTGTGGGCCAGTAGCACCTTGTCCATGCCCAGGGCCAGCAAGACGCCCTGGCCGATGCCGACCAGCATATACACTGTTGCCGGGCTCTGTCTTCGCCAGTGGTACACTGGTTATTCTACGCGCAGATCCATATCTGGAAGGCCGCGTCCGGTGTGAAAGGTGTGCACGGCTAGTGTTCACAGGAGTAGCACACACAGGAATAGCGCACAACGTCGCAGATTTGCTTCGCCCATGTTGAATTTTCTGATCAGACGATGCTGCTAATGATCTCTGTCAGTTCAAACGCTCAGCGCGGGTGATGGCTCTCGTTTGAATCTCCGTACACGAAGATCGTCAGCGCGCCGATCAGCAAGAAGCTTGTCCCAACTGCTGTCCCACCAACTTTGGAGTCGCGCGTGACGGATAGGCCATGGTAGATGTCGTGTCCATTTGTGGAAGAGTTGCGAGACAGGGAAACGCCGAAGGCAGAGTCCCAATTCACCCACGACATGGCTAAATCGGTAATATTGACTGGGAGTGGCCTGAACTAAATCATTTGCAGGTATCGCAGTGATCAGGTGGCGTTTAGGAGTGATGATCGAGACACATTGTATATCCCTTTACAAAGGTGAATTTACGGAAACTGAGTACAAAGCAATCTCAACTCATTCGAAGCCGAAGAATGGATGACTGTAGCGCGGACACTAAAAAGCGGCAAAAAAGTCGGATGATTAGCTTGTAGTAGCGCCCGTAACATTGTATGTCTCCGTCGACCTCGTTTAGTACGGATTTATTACGCCTCTCGAACAAATCTGCTTCCCAACTTCAAGTGAGCTCAGGTTACAGTCTCTACTCTCTCCATCACAAAAGGCCAAAAAGTACCAGCAATGGTAGCCAACATGGCCAAACATTAAAGTGCCCCATTCTCCGCTCAAATAACCGATCATTGTCTTTTTGAAGCTGTCGAGTGCAACACAAACACCATCTGACCAGCAGCTAGTTTCACCACTCTCGCCGCCCATACGCTGCCCCAAGGTCCGAGGAACTTGCCTGAGTTGCAGATTTCCATTGAACTGCGCGATGGAGTTCTTTTCTGTGAGCAGCAATTTGACCGAGTACTTTCGTGAGAGGGAGCACGAACACTCTTCTCGTCCTCCTACCCTCGTCAGTTATTTCTCGCCTGTTCAGTGCATCAACCGCCACGCCGTGGCTTCATGCCGCCATGTTCAGAAGGCACATACTACCAGTCTTCCCCTTGGTCTCTACGAGAAGCCAGCGCGACAATGTGACTAGCCGCCACTGTTTCGCCAGATGGAGACAAAACGTATGACGTCGATGCATCTCTGTTGTTCATCATGTTCAAGTCACTTCGACTACCAAAGATTAATCGGTCAGGATCAATCTTAATTTGCTATGGTACTCTATTGATCTGTTCAGATCCTATCTGTACCTGTCCTTGGTGTGTTTCAATCGCCTTTGCCCCATTCCCCATACAAAGCAACAAGCAACTGCCTCGTCCATAACACGCCTCCACTCCTCAATGCCTCAAGAGCAGAAACCAAGGGGAACACCCTCAAACTGCAAGAAACCATCGAGACCCTTGAGAAGGCCGCATGAAGCATCGCACGGGCCCTTGTGAGCATTGGCATCGTCTGGGTTGTAGTCCTGAACCGTACCCTCGTAGATCTTGCCACCAGTCTCGAAGCCAATGGCACAGCCAAAAGCAGTCTTGGGCTTGTCGTCGCCGAGCTTGACGAGGTTGCCGTCCTGGCCGCAGATGTTGATGCCGTAGGGGAGGTGGGATTTGCAGATGTTCTGCACATTGATGTCGTACTCCATCTTCTTGCCATCAACGCAGGGGGAGCCGGCAGCAAAGGCGTAGAGCTTATGCGTGTCAATCTTGGAGGGCTTGTAGGTGCCCGCAAGGCACAAGTTGCCTGCCTGGGCGGTCGCGAGGAGAGTCGCCAGGGTGAGGATGGTAAACTGCATGGTGTTCAGTTTGTTGTAGAATATGACTTTGAATGATGATGCGAGTGGTTGAGATGTTGATGAGATGAACCTCTGTTGAAGACGGCACATCGGCCCTCTTATATAGCTGCGTCGAGAAGGCTTCATATGTCCGTCGACCGCATTTCTCTCACTCCATCGATGCATGTTGAGCAAGTTTGTAGACGTCATATGTGGACCTTGCAGAGGTTTATTTGACATGAGTGAAATGCCGAATGAAAATCTTTTTCTGTTTGAGGGATCAGGCTGTGCTTGTGGGAGACATTCATCAGCAGAGGTTTCCTGAAACAGTCGACAGCTTACGAGCTTTGACTGAATAAGCCTTGGCATTCTACACATGCAGGCATATAACAGAATTGCACCCTCGAAGCATGGCGCAAATTGGCCGTCTTGTATACATGCGTCGAGCAGACATCTTTAGACCATACTTCCCTCACTCTGTCTTCATATCGCTTGATGAGTATGTGTGGTAGAATGCTGTATGCGCGTCTTGCTAAAACCAGGCTGACACTAGTGGAACATCTTGCGAAGATCATCTTACTTTTGATGGACAAGGCTGCGCTACTATAGACTTCTGGCCAAGGTTCCCACCAAGTATAACAACCCAATCGCAACCGCGGCTGCAGCAGCCTTGTAAGCGTCTTGGCAGGTTGATTACATGCACGGCGGCACATTCGGTCAACTTGGGTTTTATTTTGATCCCTCTTTAATTCCGTATTCCACCAAACTGAATTGCCGATCGGGCAACGAGCTTCTTGTACAGGGCCTATTCATTCCTAGCCACGGCACAGCGCCGACAAGCACACTACAGCCCCCCTTGTAAGGGAAAAAAAAAATAGGGCAGCGACAGGCGCTTTGTTACGACGCTTACCGAGTATGCGCGAGGAAGCGGCCATGTAACCAACGTATGCCGAGACGGTGGCCAGAGACCAGACAATCGGCGATGGTGATCAGGCTGGCGGCCAGCTGACTGCTTGCGGCCGCCGCTGATCCGGCCCTGCCTGAGACGAAGCCGAAAACAGTACTGTAAAAGGCTGACGCCAGTGGAAGAAAGCCGTCGGGATCGGCGATGGCATTCAGCCTCAGCAGCAGCAGCCCGGCCGGTGCCCGCCTTGGGTAACGCCCCTGCAACGACATGTCTGCCGGAGCTGTCCCCAAATTGTCTCGCATGTAGCTCAGTTGAGGAGTCGAGATGCCCAAACGTCACCCTCAAGGACGCCCCAATCGCGCTGGTGTTGATCCAATAAAGACCAACTTTGTGGCGTATGAGTGACAAGGAGCCAACAGCCGATGTTTGCTGCCGTTGACTGGTGTCTGTCTGCCTATGTCCACGTCCATACTCGCTGCTGTCGGCCACTGCAGAATATGCCAAATCGGCGAAGCAGATCCCCCATCACTTCATCACTTGGCGCCATTTTGCCGTCTTGGCCAGCGTCAAACATAAACCTGAAAATGGCCCCATCTCTCTTTTCATCTGTCTCAAGCAAATTCTGCTCTCTCCCACGCGTGTCTCGGGCGTGCCATGGTGTGGGCGAGGAAAGAACAACGCTAGCGAGCCTTGTTCGTCCGAGTCTTTCTTTGCCCTTGTCCATCAGCGCACCGTTGAACCGGATGAGGTCGGTGGGGGGGGGGGGGGGTCAACTTGGCCATGCTACATGGTCAGGTCTTGAGGTGACCGACGGTCCGTCCATCACCGTCAACGTACGAGGGTGGGTGACTGTGTTCCAACCAAGATTTTTCGTGTGGCGGGGAACGCGGCCTCGTCGTGGCGGGAGGAAATGGTCCGAGTGCTGCTCTTGCAGCACCAGAGTACGTTTCCCGTTCGTCGGGGCGAAGGGATAAGAGACTCGCCTCCCACCACTCATGGAAGCGAGGGGACGCACCGTCTGCATGGCATGGTGTCGCTACAAAGCTCATTTTCCGACTGGTACAAGAAAGCAAGAAAGCAAGAAAGCGAGAAAGCGGCTTGGGAATTTCACCCCGCTCCAGTATACATTTGTCGTATTATTACACATTCACATACATTTATCAGGGCGGCTGTGAAGTAGCCATGTGGTATGGCAGAGTACACTTACAGTGCATGCAGCAGCAGGTTGCTTGTCAACTGTCTGGCGGTTGAGACACCCACGGCCGACGAATTCACCAGCCTATCCAGCTCTAGACATGTCCCAGCTGGCAATATATATTTTTTTTCCTTTGCTCCTTGGAATTAGACAAATTTCCACTCTTCCAGCTACTCCAAGCTCAAAGCATGGTATCTCAAAGGTTTAGACTGCAGAAAAGATCTTGATAATGTCGTGCTTCTCCAGCTTGTACAAAAAGCACAATACATCATTCATCGCTCTTAGTCCCATCTTTGTCTTCAGACTCACACTCGTTTATTTTGGTACAGAATCAGACTCTAGAATCTCGTTCATCTTCTGCGAGATGGCCGTCTTTACCGCAGGTTCTGCCCCGGAAGCGTCGACGCCACTCTTTACTTGCACACTGGGCTTTGTTCCATGGTTTTGTTATTCGTCATAACAATCGTCATTCAGTCATCATATTGTCAACTCTTCACCCTACTTATGTCGTCTCCTTCTCTTTTGATCCTCCCTTATCTATGCTACTACATCGTCTTGAGTCTTGACACTGTTGTCGTCAACGCCCTCTGCTAGCTTGACATGTTGGTCTGCAGCCGCCTCATTCGTCCCCTCGTCACGACTCTCATCCGTTATGGTCCTAGGACTACTTGCCCCTCCATCTCGGCGTTGAAGCATGTCTTCTACCCACTGCTCAAACTTGCGATCCGCAATCCTCTCCAGCACGGCCGCCGGCACATCTCCCACCTTGTACTTGGCTCCAGCCTCAACCAGCACGCCAACCACTTGGGCCAGTTTCCACGTCTCCTCAACTGACGCCGCCACGTAGATCGGCGTCGCCGCCCCATCCTCCAAGTTGTGCACCTCGTTGACGTCTGCTCCGTGATTCACCAGCATCTTGACAATGTCGCTATTCGCTTGCTGAATCGCCCCTGTCAGCGGTGACTGGCCCTGCCTGTTCTTCGTGGCCAAACTGGCGCCCGCCTCCAAGAGCCGCCGCAGAGTCTTGCTTCGTGCAGATTCGACGGCAAACCACACTGGTGTGTTCAAGTTGGTATCCGTGGCGTTCACATTCGCTCCTAGGCTCAGCAACATCTCGAGCGATTCGCCAATCTCCTCCTCACTCTCATGCGGTCCGCCAATTAGGTGAATCAACGGTGTCGAGTGTGACCGCTTGCCCGCTGCTGGCTGGTCCACATCCAGGCCCTGTTTTGAGAGCCACTCGATGGCCTCTGCATTTCCATGTTCTGCGGCAACATGCATGCTATCGGCTGCGACAAGGTCCACCCCGTGCTTACTTATGAGCTCCAAAACGTCCACACTAGCCTTTTCTCTGATGGCATCCTTCCAAGCAGAGAGAATCGCGTTTCTAGTAGACCATTCTGGTGCAGAGTTCCCGGAGCTAGAGATGGTCTTGAGGAGCACGGCCAAGACTTCGCATTGTGTCTCCTCGGCTGCTATTCCCAGTGCCTTGGACTCCATGATGTCGGCACCAGCATTTAGAAGCGCCTTGGTTATCTTTAAATTGCCTCTGGCGGCGGCAATCCCGAGCGGATAGTCTTGCAACTCTTCTTCTGATTGCCATGCAGGAGGCAAGTTTGGATCCGCGTGGTGGTCCAGGAGCAGTTGCACAATATCCAGTCTCTCTGCCATGACCGCGGCCTGCAAAGGCCTGGTGTAGTTGTGCCCCATCACATTTGGATCTGCTCCATGTTTCAGCAGAGCCCCGATTACAGCCAGATGGCGGCCGGCGGTAGCGAGAAGTAGCAGGCTTTCGCCCATGGAATTGGTGGCATTCGCGTCAGCCCGCCCATCTGCCAGCCATTGGTTGAGCGAGTCGCCAAGGCCAAGCACAGCGGTCCCAATCACAGGATCGCCGCTGGGGCGAAACTTGATGCGAGGAAACTGCTTTTTGAACCCGGCGGAATGTTCTGGATCCGCCATGGTGAGATCGAGACCACCCAGACCAAAGGCTGTCCAGGCTCGATAGGCAGGGCTTGATGACCCTGGCTCGCCCAGAAATTCGTCCAGCAGGGAGTCCATGACGGCAACAAGACTGTCGTGTCGCTCCGCTCTTCTGACATGCAGCGACCAGACCTCTGAAGCGTATTGCGTCCAGCGTTCCAGCGCGCTATAGCGAAAAGTATCGAGGTACGCATCCAACTCGACGCTTGTGCATGCGGATTCATGTTCGTGGTGATGGATATTCTTCAGCGACACAAAACATCTAAAAGGAGGCGCCTCAAAATCGGCGGGGGTGGAAGCAGCGCAGCTCTGCTCGACCCCGCCATCTCCATGGGCATTGCGGCTCTCAACCTCATCGTCAGAATCATACCATACCACTCGTCGGTAGAACTCTTTATCGATAACCTTTACATTGAGAACTGGGCATTCTCCAAAGTCTCTCTCTTCACCGTCTTCTTCATCACGGTAGTCTTCGTCCTCGTTAACGTTGCTCTCTGTGTCACCCTGGCCCAGCCCACTCTGGTTAAGACGCAGAACAGTCCGTAGACATATACACGCCATGAAGGCATTTGCCTCTGCAACAGACCAGTGGTGCAGTTCCAGGTATTCTCGAACTGACAAGTGAGAGAAGCGACATATTGCATTCGAGTAGCTTGGGGTTGCAGCCGTTTCATCCACAACTCTCATCCGGTATTTGCTAGACGGGGCGTCGGAATACTGGACTCTTGGCTTTTTGGCCTCTTTATCGTCCTCTATCTCTTGCTGCTCTGCAGCAGCCGAAGCTTCGGGAAGACCGTCCGCAACGACCATGAAGTTGTGGCAAGCGTCTCGAATATAAGCAATGTCAACGTCCGGATCCAAGCAAAACTCCTCGCTGGGAATCTGTGTCGCAGCAATCACCATCTCCTCTGGGCTCAGGGGTCTCCATGAGCACATGAGAATCTTGAAAACAGCGAGAGCCACATCCCTCTTGCTCCCCGCCTGCGCGGTGATGTCGCCAAATATCTTGTGATAGGCAGCTTCCAGACCCCGTGGAAGCTTGTCCAGGTAGGCCGAAATATCTTTGTTTCGGTTGAGTTTCAGGAGCTCATCGATGTGCAAGGCAGCCCACTGGAACATTCCCTGGCTTTTGTCCTGAAAAGTACGCAGAACATCCTGCCGAATCTTTTTTGTCAATTTTGTTCTGCAGAACTCGCTCTGTTCCATCTTCTTCAAGACAAACTTCTCAATGTCGGACTGGTTGTCATTGGCAGTGACCTCGAGATGGCCCCGAGTCTGGTAACGATCTCTTAAATCCTGGTCCTGTCTGCTGGCGATGTAGATCTTGACAGTCTGCGTCGACTTGACCACAATATCGTCCAGAGAGTCCATGAGGACATAGCGCGTGTCACGGTCGCACTCATCCAGTCCGTCAATGACGATGGTGGTCTGCGAGTGATCCCTCGTCAGCTGCAGGAGGAGGCTATGGCATTCTTCGGTAGTGAGCCGGTCTCTAGAGAAGCCAGATCTTTTGCGTTCCGTGTATTTGGCCTCGATATAGGGAATAATCGACGACTCATCTTTTGGTGACGACAGCTGCCTCACCAGACTTCGGAGGACAACAACCGGGTCGCGATGGTCTGTGCGATTTCGGTCACAGTAAAAGTACGCAAAGGCGTTGTTGCTATATCCTGGATCCTCCGACTGGCCAAGAATGTCGTCGATGACTTTAGAGGACAGCTTTGTCTTGCCGGCTCCAGCTTGGGTCAATTTAGCAACTGACAGCATCGGCACGGGGAATTAAGACCAACTTACGAATTCCATTCAGCCAGAGTACAGTAGAGCACTTGGCCTTTCGCCAGCTGTGATACTTTTCGTTGTCCAGCAGCCACTGACCAGTTCCTTCGACGCGTCCTTTGGTCGCGTTGTAGTGGTCCGTCTCATAAGGCACATCGGACAACCACAAAAAGACCTTGCACCTGTCCTCATCGTCCAGCTTCTTCCAGAACCTGGACATTTGGTTGGTGTTTTGCTCCATGTGCTCCTTCAACATTTCTCTCAGTTTTCTGAAGTTGGCATCCTGAAGACTGCGGCTGTTGGAGCTGGCGTGCCGCTCGCAGTTGTTGGCCGCCATTTCACAGCGATCCTCGAGCTTGCCCAGGTCGGCCATCATGCCGGTGAAGTGGCTCGGCTCAAGGGCGGCCTTGAAAGCCCTTGCCACTGTACTCTTCTCCATCATCTTTACGTAGGAAACCATGATGGAGAGAATCTGAGAGTACATGCGAGTGATGCCTTTCTGCAAACCTTTGAGCGCCTCGACGGCATGCTCGGGGCCCTTGGCCATGTACCCGGGCGACAAGTAGAGGCCCTCGTAAATTTTGCCGCGATTCATAATGCTGGTCGCGAGCTCGACTGCCACGAGGATCTGGCCGTTTTGTTCCACGTCTGCCGTGGCAACCTGCAGGACGACCTTGATAACAGCCCAGGGGATCCCCGCGTGTATGGGATCGGCCGAGGACGCAATGTCGCCCAGGCCCTTGAAAGCGTTGACCCAATTGACAATCTTCTCGACAACGTCGCGGAGGACGATGCGACGACCACCAAATTCGAATTTCCAGGCTTTTTCTTCCGCCAGCCGCTGCTTCTGCCGGACGACTTCCTTCAGGCCATCCTGGAGATTCTTCTCCTGGCCTACGTTGCCAATGGCTTTTTCGAGCAGGTCCCGGTCTGCACTGTCTAATGCATTCTTCGCTTCTTCCCAAAGGTCTAGCGCCGGCGCGGCTTGATTGTACGACGGCGGGTTGTCCTCTCCTTCCTTCTCAGGCTCCTCATGTTCCCCAGGTGGTGGTGCCTCTTTGGAGTCTACATTGTCTTTCGTCGTGGCTTGCGCAGGTTCCGAATGCGACTTGGTGATCCTTTGTTCCGACGCAGGTTTATCCCCAATCTTGCGCACGCCATCCTGGCTTTGGCTCTTTGTCAGCGGCTCGGGCTGGGGCGACTTGGAGCGCGAGCGGAAGAGCCAGTCCTTGACTTTACTGCTCTTGCGTTGGTGCTGGCGGTCCATCATGACTCGTGCTCAACGTCGGTGCCTCTGGCGCGATGACTCGACGGCCAAGGACTGCCAGGAATCCAGCGTTTCGGGTCAGGTTGTGAGGGAGCTGGTGCCCTGGTGCGGACGAGCTGGTGGCACATCAAGATGCATGATCGTCCAGTTCTGGTGGGCCGGGGTCGCGTCGGCGCCTGCATTGAATAGCGCTGACCTGGCCCGCCACAATGCAGGGCTGGCTGTGACGAGGCTGATCAGCATCTGGAGATGCCGACTGTCCAGGCTGTGCAGCGCTGCCGCTCGTATGCATCGTCAAGTTGTTATGTGTTGTCTTTTCTTGCCGTCACTGGTGTATGATGTGATCCCACAGTGGTATAACACGAGCCGCTGCACAAAGGGGGGGGGGGGGGGGGGGGCCCCCCCCCCATATTTCATCAAGACCTAGATGGCTCCATTCGTCGCTTTCGTCCGTTACTATTACAAGTAATGTAATTGCTGCAACAGCTCAAATCAAAGGGAAACAACTGGAAATCATCAATGTGCCATACCATTAGCCGGGCAACATTTCCATGGGCGGTTCTAAGTCATTACATCCACTATAAACTCTCCTTGGTTGGTCATTTGTGCTCAAAGTCATGTACGCCACATGTACAATGCTAGTTATGTACAGGAACAACTGATACCAAAAATATCAAGAGAAGTGCACCCCGAGAACATCATCCCCGCTTGTTTCTCAACCAGTAAGCGTCCATGCCTCATCACGACTTGTAAGAATCTTTGATCTTAAAGTACAGTTCCGTATCATAAAAGTTGTAGCTCTGATCCAACTCGCAAAATGGATGCTGCGCCAGCATGATCTCTGCCGTCGGCCGTTCGCCAGGATTTCTGCATATTGCATCGGTTAGTCTTGCCATCCCTCTGTATCACAGCGTGTTGGATCAAAAACTTACACCTGGAAACAGTCCGCCATAAAGGCCACCGCCAGCGGCGGAACTAGCTCTTCCACGTCCTCTGGAATCGGCGGCCTTTCCCCCATCGCAATTTTGTAAATGGCGCCGACGGCCTCTTCCTTGCTCCACGGTCGACGGCCCGCAAACATTTCCAGCACCACGCACCCAAGACTCCAAATGTCCACCTTGGCACTGTATCCTTCGCCCTGCGACCGAATCACCTCGGGTGCCATCCAAAACACGGAGCCCTGCATGTTGTTGGTCTTGTCGTTGCCGTAAATGTTGTCCGTCTTCTTCGAGATGCCAAAATCGCTAATCTTGCACGTGCCATCCAAGTCCAGCAGAATATTGTCCGCCTTCAGATCACGGTGGAGGATGCCCTCTCGATGCAAATAGGCGAGGCCCGACAACGTCTGTCGCGTCAGCGACGACACTACCGACTCCTCGAATCGTCCGTGCTTTCGCAGGCACGAGCCAATGCTGCCACCGGAAATATACTCGAGGAAGATGCTGATGCTTGTTTCCTTGCGCTCGCATCCCAAGTACTGCACAATATTGATGTGGTCCAAGTGCTGCATCGTGTCGATCTCTTGATCCAGCGCCGCAACCATCTCCCGCATCTTGTTCTTGTCCCCACCGGCTGCTTTTGCATTCACCTCGACCTCCTTGACAGCCAAGAACTCTCCTGTCGTGGCATTCATACCGAGGTACACGCGGCCATATGTACCCTTGCCGATCAGCTGACCCTTGAACCAACGGAATGTAGTCTGTCGCTTAAGACCTGTTTCATGTGCGTTGTCTGGCATCGCCACGCTACCGCGCTGATCCGGCCGGATCTGCACAATGTTGGCGTTGAACATCTTGGTGCTCTTTCGCCGCATCAAGTTCGAGTTGTTGTTGCCTCCGCTTTGTGACATGGAAGTGAACCGTTTGTTAGCCTCGTGTGCACCGCGTGCCACCTCTCGGATAGACTTCATTCTGCCCAGACCACCTGATCGCTTCAGGCTTCTAGATCCTCCGCCGTGGGAAGACATTGGTCTGTCTGAGGCCTTCAGTGTGGATTCATCTGATCCGAGCGTATCTGCGTCGCCGTAGAGCGACGGCTGCCTGGATGGCGGGATTGCTGCAGGCATGTTGGAGGCATCACCAGTCGCGGAATTGTTTGATGAGCTGCGCTGATGCCCTGTTGCATCGCTCTCGCTGACTATAGGCGAGGCGGTCAAGGGATTGCCCGCGCTATCTTCCAGCACAGGCTCATCAAGATCCAAATTCGGGAAGAAGTCATCGAGGTTGTTCAGTAGTGCATCAGTCGGAGGACGATTGGCCCACACATCCTTTTCGATGAATGATTTACGCCGAGACACTTTGTCGTCGGCATCAAAATTGCTCGAGCCGGGCGTCGTAGGTGTGCGTCGTGAGCTTGCGCCACTTCTGCCATCGTCCAGGCTCTCAGTCGCTGTGTTTGTCTGGGGAGACTGGAACGAGACGGATACAACCTTGCTCTTGGGCCGCTGCGTGTTTACAATGATGCTCGGTCTCTTGCTGCTAACCTCAGGCCTACCCTTGCCCTTGCCCTTGCCCTTGCCCTTGTCACGCCCGGCTAGAGGAATCTGGAACAAACCGTCATCAGAGTCGTCACTGTCGTCGTTGACCGGAGTGGGGCGTTTTGTTGCCGCCGGTTTCGCGAAGCTGACTTCTGAGCTCTTGCGAGGATTGTTATGGCTGCGTTGCTGAGCATTTTCAGGCGCAGTGTCAAAGTCAAAGCGCTTCGGCAAGAGAGTGCTTGGACTCAGTTCCGCAGACGAGGGTGGTGGCATGCCTACAGCTTGCGGTATATAATCAGCTTGAATGGGTTTCGGCACTGCGGCAGGAGTTCCGTCGGGTGAGTAGTCAGGCACGGCAAATGACATGTTGCCAGGACTCCACGTCACTTTACGAGAGCCGTCAGTAGCCTGAGCCATATCTGGCCCTGATTCCTTCACCTGACTATTTGGCGATCCTTTCTTACCTGAGCGTTGAAGACCACCAGCAGAGCTACCAGACCGCAAGCTTGCCATGCTAGAGACGGAGCGTGGAGCATTAGCGCTTGACTGCCCGACGGCACCCATGCGCCGGCCGATTCCTGCCAGGGCACCAGCAATGCCTTCGGTCGCGTCCAATGGTTGTCCGCTAGCCTGGCGGCTTTTGAATCCATCCGGACCATCGGTATTCGCGTGAATCAGGCGCCTGGGGCTGGGAAATCCGTCTGAGCCAACTGCAGAACTACGCTTGCCGTGTCCAGGCTTCTTAAGGGAATTGGCCTTGAGAAGTGTCGCTGAGGGGTCGCTCGGTGGTGCCGGTGGCTTCCTCTGGGGTAAGAGATGCTCAGATGGTTTCCTATCCTCGAATGGAGAGTCGCGGGGTTGATCAAAGTCAACATTTCGTCCAATGATGCCGAATCCGGTACCAAGCTCCGGGGTATTGGGGGTGCTGCCCTTTTTGTTGGCCTGTTTTCGTTTCTCCAGATATTCGCGCTGTTTTCGCTCCATTTCGGCCCGGTACTCGCTAGCTTCTTGCGCAAGCGTCTTTTCGTCCATTCGGCTTTCCGTAATGGTGTTCGATCTCGATGTCGGTGGCGAGGATATGGATCGTTGGCGAGACCCGTTAAGTTTCGCGTACGCTTCCTCGTCCATGCCAGGTGGCAAGTGGTTCGGTGACAGCAGACCACCTCCAGTTCCCGTAGTATTATTATTACTTCCATTAAGATCGACAAAGAATTTCATCGTCGTGGCTTGTTTTGGCTGCACCTCCTTGTAGGAGACGATTTGCTCATCTCGCAATTCTTCCTTGTGCTCAAAGAGTCCAAGCTCTGTCGCAAATAGTCGGGCATTGCCAGAATCATTGATTCCCAGGCTTAGACAGATTGCTCGCTTGATATCCGACGCTGACTCGGCGGGGGTAATGTCGCACATTCGGAAATTCCACGAGTCAAAAGTGGCCAAAACGAACACTCGGGCGGGCTTCGTGGTGCTGTTATGATCGAGGCTGATATCACTGACGTGCGCATCACGGATACCTAGCGATGTAGCCTTGGCCGCGCCATTGGGCGAGTGCGGGTAGTCGCCTTCTTCCGGAGACGGCATTACACCCTCGTCGCGCTGCTTCTTTTTCCGATGCATGAAGCTAAGAAAGCTCTTGGAATCCTTTGCCGTGCCAGATTCCGTGCTCGCAGAACGATCTCCGAATTCATTAGGTGACTGGCCTGAGCGCCCATCCAACGTACGGCTGCCGACAATCTCACCAATATTCATCCCGCGACTAAACATGCTTGCCGCATCAGCAGGTATGCCAGACCCGTAAATAGCAGCATTGGAAGAAACAGAGTCTGTGCTGTGCCTCGACCGATGACCAAACTTGCCAGAGTTGGGAGATGCGGTCATGGGCGCAGATGTAAACATTTTCTGTTGTGCAACGGGACTTGAACCTGCAGTTGGACTGTCGGAGCGTTGCGCTGTGCCACGATAGAGAGCCCCTTCGCTAATAGTGCTCTTCATAACCGAGTTTCCGGGCCGTCCCGTGTCGCTTTCCGACATTTTGAGCGCAAGACGATGGCCGCTCTCAGAGCTAGACATTGTCCCGGTATTCAAAGTGGGCATCGTCGTCGCTCTTGTTTGCGAAAATCTCCTGGCCGCAAAGCCTGGCCAGGGGGGATTGAGAGGGGTCTGCGGAAGATTGTCAGTGCCAGTGCAGTTAAAATACGCTCTATAGAGACGGCGCATACACTTGGAGAGTCAGCCGGGTCGGTACCGGCACTTTGGACCGTAGCGCTCTGCCCACTGTTGGTAGAATCTTGTCTGCCATGCGATCTGGACGGTTCCACAGGTTTGCCTGTTACAATGCTTCGAATCAAGCGTCTCATGCGCTTTCCTTCTTCGCGCTCGGCTTGTTGATTCCAAGGGACGCCGTTGTGTGTGCACTCTCGTGCAAGCTGCGGATAGACTTGTTGATGCATCATGCTATGGTTTCCGCGGAGCCCGTGTGGGTTACCAAGCTCGAGGAACTGATGCCCGCATAGATGCAGCGCTCGAAATGTCTCCTGCCATTCTCTAGAAAACATGTTTTGCGCTAGCCAGATGAGCACAGTGTCCAGGGGCCACTGCTCGGCCATTTCTGGGGAAATGAGTCCTACGCCGGCCTGGCCAGATCCGTTGGAAAGTCCTCTAGCTTGCGTGGACGAAAACATGTACTGCTGGCCTCTTACGGAAGGATCCTCGAGCCCTGTTGCGCTGCCGTTATCCAACTTTACCAGCCCCTGGGACGAGTCTGACGGCAAGTGGTCTTCGCCGCCAAAGCCCGGGATGCCAACTCCCTCACCATATGAGTTGGCGCTCGGTATATATGTCGCGCTCATGGCGTCGCTCGGTGGTGGCGGCGGAGGCATTGCCATGGCTTGATGTCGGGCAGCCATCTGAGCGTGCATCTTGGGGTTGTAAGGTTGGTGCTGGCCCGGCGTCGGCGGGGGCGGGGGCAGATTGAAGCCGCCTCGGCCGTCATACATTCGGCCGTAGTTGCCATGCCATGTCGGCTGCTGCTGTTGCTGCTGCTGAGCAAGAGCACTGCCTGGCGGAGGACCTGGCGGCGGGGGTATCATGACACCAGGTGCGGATCCGGGCGGCGCAGGGTATCGCGGCGGTGGTGGAGGGACGTTCATGATGCTGCCCATCTGCGGCCCGTTCATAGGAGGCGACGATATTGGCGGCGGCGGAGGCACCTGGAAAGGTCGCGTCGGATCGTTGTTCGAGACATGTCTTTGGCCGCCTGGATACATGATGGGCAACGTTGAGGCCTAGCTTCGGAGCAGGCAGCTTAGAATGATGGCGCCAGCGCAAGTTGAGACGATTGTCAATGACGAGAGCACCGCCCGATAAGAATCGACATGGGTAACCACAATCGAGTACAGAGCAACGGGTCTCTCGCAACGTCGAAAAATGGCGATGCCTAGGCGAAGCTGTTCAAGTGCGACTGGGCTGGGATTGCTCGGGCGGCTAATGGCCCATTTGACTGGGCTGCAGCTCGGTGGCTTTTGGCGGTGACCAGGAGCGGGGATAAGCGCCCTCAGTACCTATGTCGACACCTGCAACTCGTGGACTGGCGCCGTCGTCATCCGGAGAACCAGGCGCAGGCCTTTTGCGATAGGAGACGAGAATCAAATAAAAACAGAGACAAAGGAAAGAGGGCCAGCCAAGAGGTCCGTGGTGCGTTTGGCGCTACGAGAACTAACTGCCTTGAGTAGTGGAGAGCTGCCCACTGGCTGGGGATTTTGCTAGGCCCGCTGGTGACGCTGGTGTAAATTGTCGCTCCACCTCAGCTGCGCGATGCCGAAAGCGCGCTCGTGAAAGCGACGACGATGCGACAGCTAACCTGGTCACAGCCATTTGGGCCTATAGTTCAATAATAAACTGCCAAAACAACATTGCAACTTGAAACACACATGCTACCATAATTAACTAAAACATCGCATTCCCATTGCGGAGCCTGTCGTAAATTCTACCTCGTGCAGTAGAAATGGATGGTCCAGCCAATCCTCTTCACATCACACTGCAGCTGTTGAGATACCCCTGCTGGCACTGCTGCATGTACGAATCTTCCTCCGCCGTACCAGCCGGAACATTATGCTTACGGACCAGTCCAGTCACTGTGATGCTCTGTTCCCCCTCTGGATGCCACCATTTCAACCTCTGTAGCGGGACACCATCGTCTTCGTCGACGCTAATCTCCCACTTACCCGAGCTCACGGCAATCTCGCATTCGTCTCGCGGGAAATGGAACTCGGGCAGATACACCACCGTCGGAAACTTTTCGTCGGTAACCTTGGGCGCCCTGAGCCTGAGATCATACGCGCATCGTCGCAGGTCAAAGCCGGCCGAGATGACTTCGCCTGCCACCACTGTCGCCGTGGGTCGGATAAAAGCTTCAGCCGCACGATAGCCAGGCGCATTTGTCAGCTCAGGGCTGTTAAGAGACGGTGTCGAGCTGATGGACGGGCTTGTAATCGACCGGCGGAGATTCCCGGGATTCACACTATTCTCTTCCGGCAGGCTCACATTCGAGTCGGAATACCTGGCCAGCGCAGACGTCGGAGGAACAAGGTCATCGTGCGAATAAATTGAAAGATCTTCACCGTTCCAGTTTTCGCCCCACTGATGCACATTATTGGCGCTGTACACCCACAAGCAGTGGCCTTCCATGCCCGACCCCTCGGCAGCAAAGTAATTCGCATCCAACGCCGCAGCTTGGCTGCTATAGTCGCCCGTCGTATAGGCCTTTTTGTCATCCATGTCGTATGGGATGCCAAACTCTGTCAGCAAGCAAGGATGGTGTCCAGTGCGATCAATCCCTTCTTGTCGAAGCGTGGCGAGCTGGTCCTTTAAGCAATTGCGAATGGCAGTCTCTCCGATTTTTATGGCGAATGCCGGGTGCAGGTACTTGCCGCGCAGGACACCCACCACATCAACGTTCCAGGTACTATTCCAGTGTTTGGTCATTAATGTTATGCCATCGTAGTAATGTGGTGTGAAAACAAGAAGTTTGTCGTCATCTGGAGTACCTTTGATCTCAGGTGGAAGTTCCAAGGTCGGAAACTGCATCAGCATGATGCAGTCCTTGTGGACAGCTCTGCAGGCGGTTTTGTATTTGCGCCAAAAGTCCATGAAATATGTGTTGGTAAACTCTGGATAGTCGATATTCTTGCCCGTCTCTGGATTATTGGCGAAGTAATCTTTTCGCAGCAGGGTATCCGTGGCGGGGTCCCAGACACCATGCTGCGCCCAGATGCATTCTCCGAGTTTCCAACCGGGGTCTCGTTTCCAGCCATATCTCGAGTCATCGTAGCCAACAGGCAACCAAGCGATTTCGCCCTCGGGGTCGATCAGTTCCGTCCCTGTCTTGTAAGGGCCCATACCACCCATATCCCAGGTGTCCACCTCACAGGCGCGGCCCATACCCGTGAGGAAGGTTTGCCATATCGTTGGTGAAGTGCCCTTCTTCAAATGCTGCGATTTCGGGATAACGGTGAGGTCTTGGTAGCCAATCATGCATTTATTTGGTTCATTTAGGCTCTCCCAACCCATGACAGCCTCATTTTCGAGACCCCCAGCCTCGTGTATGCGTTTGGCAAGGTGTGCGCACGCATTGACGAAGTGGTTCTGCAGATAGTCCTGGATATTGACACCATCAATGATGCACTTGGGGGCAAACGCTTTGCCGGCGAAGAACATCGTAAAGATGGTCCCCGTAGCGAGTCTGAAGTAGTTGGTGGACCAAATCATTTTGGGGAAATGGCTTGGGTCTGACCAAGTGTTATGCACAATGGCCGCCTGGGTTGCGGCAAAGGTTTCTGGGTTCAAACCACAAGCATAAATAGTCCACATCGGTGCGCCCGAGCCTCCAGTAAATCTCGACCACACGTCCTGGTGCGGATCCATAAAGATGTAAAAGCCAAACGATTTGGCAACGCGCAGCACATCGATCGTGTGCTGGATGAATTGCTCGTCATATTTTCCAGGCCCAGCGGCCTCGAGAGCCTCCCATGTAAATATGTATCGAATAGTGTTGAAGCCATATCTCCTGAGTCGGGCAAAATGTGTTGCGGCTTCGTCCTTGGGAAATGGTCGATTGTGGAATGTTACATTGTCGCCGTCAAAGAAGCGCTCGCTGATATGTGACGGCTGGTTAGGTTCGCTGGGTAGCTTGCTGTCAGCAGCCACATTGATTCCGCGAAGAACCACCTCGCGGCCTTGTTTGTCTCGAAATTGTCTGTCTTCGATCGTCAAACGGAACGCTGCCATGGTCGGTGTTTAGCGAGCGTTGCAGTCGCTCGCTGTACTGGCTCTAGTTGTTGGTAGAGCGACAACGGCTGAAGCAACGGTGCCGTTTCGCCGAGTGTGCGAGAGGCTCGATGATTTGTCGATTTTGTACAAGATCTGAGTCGAGGAGAAGAAGTATACAACGTTGAATTACAGAGCCAAGAGGCAAGAGCAGAAAGATGGAGAAGATGGGTAACTAAGTAGATATCTTGTGGTCGCGGAATGGCAGACACCCTGACAAAGCGTCCAGTCGGCGCCCCAGCGTGACGTGACCGCCTGAAGCACGCTGCATGTCTCTCCACTCGGAGTGGCGGGGTGTCCGAAATAACTACCTACCTAGCGCTGGACCCGACGAGCCAAGGTTGGCCACAGCGCAGCTGGTCGCTACCTTACCCGATCGGTTTTCCAGTGGCGTACCAGTATTTGGGTCCTGCGACAAGTGTGGCTCCACTGACAGCGCTAACTTTTGGCACCCAAGAGCGAAGCAGAAACAACACGACCAGAATCCGATATCCACGCAAGCCACCTTTCCGAGCAGCTCAATAGTTAGCATACAGTTTCCTGACGGGCGACCAAGTTATTTGGCGCCAAGCGCCATGAAGTTATGCAGGTCAAAGAGTTGTCCGATGCACGGCTTTGCACCGGCCCAGTGTGCCACATAAAGTGGTGTATGGGAGAAGTTGCGGCCGGCAGCTGGAATATTTTCCGCTGCACCTTGTTGACGAAAGTGCCGAGCTCCAAGAGCTGTTGTAAAATTGGTTCGAATATTCAAGCTATTACGCTACGTGCAATACATTAACTAAATCATTTTCTTGTTGGCTAACGTCACCACCACACAGCGTATGTGAACTCTTGGCGGGGAATCTCCGGGTGACCCCACTGAAGCTCCAAAACCTCCACGGCAAAGGCCAAAACTTCGCATTACCTCATCCTCCATTGCTCACTGTGCATCGCTTTTGTATTCGTCCAGTTTTTAATCATCATTGGGCAGAACATCTAGGTTCCAGCGATTGAGCTTGTATAAACAGACAACGACATGCCCGCTGCTGTCGCATAGGAGCAACCCCACGTCAGACCCCGCCATTCAGTCCATGACAAACAGTCGCGTGGGCTGTCCTCCAAAGCGCATCACAGAACGCCATGTCGGGCTCCAAAGCTGCCTTGAAGGGCATAAATGATGCTGTCAAGTCGCAGAACTTTGATGATGCCATCACAAAATCTCAAGACTTGCTGAAGAAGGACCCCCAGAACTACCAGGCGTGAGTGTGGTCACCAGCACAACTCTTGCAATGCTAAGATCACTAACTGTCTCTGCTAGAAACATTTTTTTGGCGTTTGCTTCGGATAAAAAGGGCAGAATAGAAGATGCCGAAAGGGTTTACAAAACAGCGGCAAGCCTGCGCCCTGAAGACGGTCAAGCCTGGCAAGGTTTGGTCAAGCTCTACGAGAAGCTCGGTCCACAAAAGCTGGGCGACTATCAGCATGCCGTTGTCAACCTTTCTCTCCTCTTCCACAAAGCCGACGACGCGTACAAGTCTCAGGATATTGTAGACAAGTTCGTCGACTTTGCAAGAGTAAGAGGAGATCGTCTACAATACGCCGACGCTCTCTGGATCAGACTTCCCGAGAGTCCTCTCTATTCCATTCTCGAAGGCCAATTCCCCGCGCCAGCCAAGACTTACGAGACAATTGCCGTAATTCGAGAAGATTTCGAGAAGAAACGCATAAATACGCTTATCGGGGAACGAAGAACTCGACTTGGTGCGAGACTAGGCGAAGTCACTCTAGAAGTGAAGCGTGAAGTTTTTGCGCAAAGCAAACTAGAACATATTTACCAACAGCTCATCAACTGGACTACCGACGATGACTTAAGACGCACATACGAAGAAAAGCTTATTCAGTATTGCCATGATCGTCTTCTGGCCCTCCCAGTAGGCGAGGAAAAGACTGCGGAGCTCGCCAAGGTGATCGGCCTGGCCAACGACATGGTCGTAATCAAGCACCCTTTCCGACTTGCGTGGGATATCGCCATCAACTGGCAAGATCACAAGGAGATCAGGGACTGGAATCCCGAACTAATACACGGCTATTGCGCGCATTTCCCTGAAAGCGATTTGTACAAGGTCATCACGGCTTTTCTCACCTCGCCCATATCGCCGTTTCCAGCTGCTACAGCTGCACCGAAGCCATCTGCCGACGAGCTGACTGACGATAGTGACGACGATGACGACGGCGGTGTGCCCACCTCGGTCATTCCCCTCAGTGATGAGGATCGCATCATCATGATTACAGAAGGGATTGCTGGCTCCGAGTCGTCTTTCGCGTATCGGCTCGTCGGCGAATTCTTTCTTCATTATGGAGAATATGAGAGCACAGTAGAGTACATGCGAAAAGCGCTGCCGTACATTGCCAAAGAGCAGACTTTAAGCACGTTTGACTTTACAAAGACAACAGATGCTTACTCTCTGTGTCTGGGTACTTCGCTTGTTTACTATCAGTCGCCTCGGCACCACGCTGAAGCAAAGAGCTTGTTTGAGAAGGTTTTGAGTCACGATGCCACGACTACTCGTGCCATGATCGGCGTGGGACTTATATACGAGGAAGAGGAAGAATACGATCAAGCCATCGACTTTCTTGAGCGAGCTTTGCAAAAAGATGCTAAGAACATCAGGGTCAAATCAGAAGCCGCCTGGGTCAAAGCGCTGAAAGGCGACTATCAGCCTGCCGCTGCTGAATTGCGCGAATGTCTCAAGGCTCTCGATGTCAAAGAACCAAACAAGGAACTTCTTGCAGACGCGCAGTATCGTCTGGGCTCCTGCATTTGGAATCTCGACACATCTCCCCAAGCCAGAAAGCAGCGCAAGGGAGACTGCGCTTACGCATATTGGCTCGCAGCTCTAAACAACAACCTCGACCATGCGCCGTGCTACACGATGCTGGGTATATTCTATAACGATTATGTAAAGGACAAAAAACGTGCTCGTCGCTGCTTCCAAAAAGCTCTCGAGCTTTCTTCTACGGAAGTCATCTCCGCTGAGCGCCTTTCACGCTCTTTCGCCGATGATGGCGACTGGGACAGAGTTGAACTGGTTGCCCAACGTGTGGTAAATTCTGGCAAGGTTAAGCCACCTCCTGGATCCAAGCGAAAGGGCATTAGCTGGCCATTCGCTGCTCTTGGGGTTGCAGAGCTGAACAAGCATGAGTATCACAAAGCCATTGTGTCGTTCCAGTCCGCACTTCGACTCGCACCAGAGGACTACCATTGCTGGGTTGGCCTCGGCGAGAGCTACCACAACTCTGGAAGATACGTTGCAGCCACCAAGGCAATCATGAACGCCCAAAAGCTGGAGGAAAAGTCAAGCGAGGACATGTCGGCCGATGCTTGGTTCACCAAGTTCATGCTCGGTAATATCAAGCGTGAGCTGGGGGGGTACGACGAGGCCATTGGACTCTATCGGTCCGTCATCCAGACTCACCCAGGAGAGGAAGGTGTCGTTATCGCATTGATGCAGACTATGGTGGACAATGCTCTGATTAGTGTCGAGAAGGGCCAGTTCGGCAAAGCCATCGAGTTTGCTACGGAGACTGTCAAATTTGCTACGACGGTGGAAGAAAATGTCTTGGCAACCTTCAACTTTTGGAAGACTATTGGTGATGCTTGTTCTGTCTTTTCCTCGGTTCAAAGTCGTACGTCTGAATTTCCGCTAAGCGACATTCGAGCTATCCTTGCCAAAACCCCCAAAGAGTCGTTCGAAGCCAGCGCCGATGTTGATAATGTCAGCACGGATGTCATCTTTGCTGAAGGAATATATCCTGCAGATGAGCAGCCTGGTGTCGAGCTGACGAGATGCATTCAGGCTACCATTTTATGCCACAAGGTTGCTGTTAATACCGTGTCCAAAGATATACACGCCCAAGCCGTGGCCATGTTCAATCTCGGCTGGGCTGAATTTAGGGCACACTCCTGTTTGCCATCGCACATGCGCAAAAGGTCCAGCAACTACCTCAAAGCGGCCATCAGATGCTTCAAACGGTCCATTGAGCTCGAGGCTGGCAACGCCGATTTTTGGAACGCGCTGGGTGTAGTGACGAGCAAAGTTAGTGGCTCCGTCTCACAACATTCATTTGTGCGAAGCATCCACATAGATGAGCGCAGTCCTGTGGGCTGGACAAATCTCGGTGCACTTGCCCTCTTGTCTGGCGACTTCAAGGTCGCTAATGAAGCTTTCACCAGAGCACAGTCCACCGATCCTGACTACGCACACGCCTGGCTCGGTCAGGCATTCGTCGCTCTCCTGTACGGCGACGCCAAAGAAGCCCGCGGTCTCTTTACCCACGCGATGGATATTGCCGAGGCATCTTCTCTGTCGGTGCGTCAGCAATACTCCTCGTCCATGTTTGATCATATCCTCGTGGGGGCGACCAATACGAGCGTCGCTTCCCTCTTGCAGCCCGTCTTCGCACTCAATCAAGTGCAGAGCATGCGGCCGCAGGACTTTGCCTTTGGTCACCTTGCCAGCTTGTTTTTGGAACGTACGCACGACCACACGCGGGCAGTGGAGATTCTGCAGAAGATATGTTCCAGCATAGAAGCAGACTATGAGCAGACGGAGTCTTCTCTAAGCCTTGCACGATTCACACTGGCAAGAATCGATCTGGCTCGTGCGTATCTTGCGTGCAAGTCGTATGAAGAAGCGATTGAATGTGGAGAAATGGCGCTGGGACTGAGCAGTGATGAGCAAGACAGCGAGCTTACTAGCGAGCAACGCCAAAAGGCGCGACTTTCAGCGCACTTGACTGTCGGGCTGGCTCAATTCTACGAACAAGATTTTGGTGAGGCCGAAAAGTGTTTCGAGGCCGCTCTACAAGAGTCTGACAACAATCCTGACGCAAGCTGCCTGTTGTCTCAGGTTTTATGGGCTCAAGGTACAGAGGAATCGAAAGAAAAGGCACGCTCGTTGCTGTTTGAGGTTATCGAAGTGCATCCCGGCCATGTCCAGAGCGTACTACTGCTTGGGGTAATTGGCCTGCTCGACGAAGATGAGGGCAGCTTGGAAGCCGTCAGCGAGGAGCTGCAAGGCCTGCGTACAAACGACAAAGTCACCAGCAAGGATCAGGCGCAAATCGGCGAGGTCCTTCGCGCCATTGCTGCACTCGCCGAGGGCAAGACGGCCAACGAGGCTACGGCGCAGATGCAGACGGACATTATGCTGCACCCGCACCTGCCGCACGGCTGGTCGGCGCTGGCGGCATCGGCGGGCGACAAGTACGCCGCGCAGACATCGCTCAAGGTGGCGCAGAGAGGCATACCACCTCGCGGGCAACTAGACGCCGGTGATCTAGCGAACTCATTTGCCGGGACCGGCGCGGTTGGTGACTCGCAGAGAGCAGCGTTCCTCGCACCATGGGAGACAGCTGGGTGGTCATCGCTGAAGATGACGACGGAGGGCATTTAGAGGCATATGCATTAGTGCAGGCGTTTGCATAGAAGAGTAGTTTTACAAAGCCATAGAGACTATGAAGATACGACGAATGAAATGACGGATACGAGCATGGTGGTTCAACGAAATAGCAGCTGGGAATTTGATGAGCGACAGGGGTCAACTTGATATCCTGTTCTTTTTAGTTTGATGTTGTGGTTTCGTTTTATTCCTTCTTACTTTACTAATTTTTTCCTGGTCCCCTTCCAATTCTTCTTCAGCCAGGCCAAGTTGGGCTGTCTGCTAAGTGCCATGCCAGGTAAGTTGGTATCTAGCCATGACAGCTGCAGTACGCTTGAAGGTGTTTCCCCATAGAAAGAAATAGAAAAAAAATTCATCTTCATGCAGTGGAGATGAAAAGAATACTCACTTTTGTCAATTCATGTAAATTTCGGTCGGGCTTTTAGGGTCGCCATTTCACTACCCGCCCCTGGATTGACCAGAAGCACCCATGGTCCGTGCACGGCGATGCAAAAGGCGGCAACAATTTTTTGGAGCTCCAAAGCAAAGAGCTTCGATGGCCCCGCGGTGACGACCCTCCGACAACCGCCTCTCCTGGATCCTCGAGAAAACCGCATCACCACGTCTATTTCCGGCATCTAGGACACGGCGTCTCTCGCACAATACCGCCATCATGTCTTTCGGAGGCCAGACTCCCACCATTATCGTCCTCAAGGAGGGTGAGTCGCTACCCCACCGCCCGCTTCCACACACAAAACCGCACACAATCCAGGCAGCGCCGCACCGTCAATCATGTCGCCGTGTAGCCTCGCCCGACCTTCTTGTGGCTAACTCTTGATTCTGACCTCCAGGCACCGACACTTCCCAAGGCAAGGGACAGATCGTCTCCAACATCAATGCCTGTCTCGCCGTCCAGTCCACGATAAAGTCGACCCTCGGTCCTTACGGCGGCGATCTGCTCATGGTCGATGAGAATGGCAGGCAGACTATCACCAACGACGGTGCCACCGTTATGAAGGTCGGTGATGCAATCGTCACTCGAAAGACGTATTACGGCTTTGCGGTGCTGTACTAACCGCTCACAGCTTCTCGACATTGTTCATCCCGCCGCCCGCATCCTCGTCGACATTGCACGATCGCAAGACGCCGAAGTTGGCGACGGTACCACCTCGGTCGTCGTCTTTGCCGGCGAGATCCTCAAAGAGGTCAAGGAGCATGTGGAACAGGGTGTCAGCTCACAGATCATCATCAAGGGTCTGCGGAGAGCCTCCAAGTTGGCCGTCAACAAGATCAAGGAGATTGCTATCCCCACCGACGATACCGACCAGCGCGATACCCTTTACAAGCTGGCTGGCACCGCCATGACCAGCAAGCTCATCAAGCGCAATACTGACTTCTTCACAAAGAGTAGGCCGCAGCAAACCCACTCCCGCACACAACTCTCTGCTAACGTCTCCAAGTGGTTGTCGATGCCGTCCTCTCCCTCGACCAAGACGATTTGAATCACAAGTTGATTGGCATCAAGAAAATCCCGGGCGGGTCTCTCACCGAGTCTCGCTTCGTCAATGGTGTCGCCTTCAAGAAGACGTTCTCGTACGCCGGTTTCGAGCAGCAGCCCAAGTCCTTCAAGAAGCCCAAGATTGTCTGCTTGAATGTTGAGCTCGAGCTCAAGGCCGAAAAGGACAATGCCGAAGTCCGTGTTGAGCAGGTCTCCGACTATCAGGCTATTGTCGACGCTGAATGGCAAATCATCTACAAGAAGCTCGAGGCTATTGCTGCCACTGGCGCCAAGGTTGTCCTTTCCAAGCTTCCCATTGGCGATCTTGCCACGCAGTACTTTGCCGACCGCGACATCTTCTGCGCTGGTCGTGTTACCTCTGAGGACTTGGAACGCGTCGTCCAAGCTACCGGCGCCGTCATCCAGTCCACCTGCTCCGACATTCTGCCCGAGCACCTCGGTACCTGTGGTATCTTTGAGGAGCGCCAGATCGGTGGCGAGCGCTTCAACTTTTTCGAGGACTGCCCCGAGGCCAAGACCTGCACGCTGGTTCTACGCGGTGGCGCTGAGCAGTTTATCGCCGAGGTTGAGCGTTCGCTGCACGATGCTATCATGATTGTTAAGCGTGCCATCAAGAACCGCATGGTGGTCGGTGGTGGTGGTGCCGTCGAGATGGAGGTTTCTGCCTACCTGCATCAGTACGCCGACAAGAACATTCAGCACAAGGAGCAGGCCATTATCAAGGCCTTTGCCAAGGCTCTCGAGGTGATTCCCCGCCAGCTGTGCGACAATGCCGGCTTTGACGCCACCGACATCCTCAACAAGCTGCGCGTGGAGCACCGCAAGGGCGCCACCTGGGCCGGCGTGGACTTTCAGAACGAGGGCATCACTGACATGGTTGAGCGCTTCGTCTGGGAGCCTGCTCTGGTCAAGGTGAATGCTCTCCAAGCCGCCACCGAGGCCAGCTGTCTGATTCTCGGCGTCGACGAGACCATCAGGAACGAGGAGAGCGCGCAGCCACAGGCCCCTGGTCAGCTGCCCCCCGGCGCGGCCCAGCGCGCACTGAGAGGACGTGGACGCGGTATGCCCCGCAGGTAAATACGCAAAAGTGAAAAACAAAAATGGAAATATGGAAATGAGGACGAACATGTGAAAACCAAAACGGTTCATAAAAAGCATTGTGAGACGTCTGGATCTGTGAGATACCTAAAATAAAGAGAGCTCTGTAGATTTTTTTTCATGCAGATTGACTTCCGTGAGGAAGGCCTTGAAACTATATGGGTGCTGTTCTAAACATACATGCTGAACATGATCTATATACATGTCTTGTACCGACTCTACCAAACTCCAAATGGGTATCATGTAAAGAGAGAAATTCAAAGAAAAACAGTCCAAACAACTTGCTTCCCATGTCGTCCTATGTCCAATCCCTTGCATGTCGCAGCACAGAATCATCCAAATCGTCCATGTCCGCATCCGCCTGCCCGCCACCACCGCCATCACCAGTGCGACCGCCTTCAATCTCTGTACCGCCACCACCACTACCACTACTGCTCTTTTTCCCCGTCTTTTCCAGCGCTGCCGCTGCCGCCACGTTGTCATTGCCAGCCACATCATCGTCGTCGTTGTCGTCGTCGTCGTGCTCAATCAGCATCTCCAAGTCGCGATCCACCGCAGCGCGACGCTCCCTCTCCGCCACGCCGCCGTCGTCCTCCTCCTCCTCCTCCTCCGTCGCGTGCAGCAGCGCCTGAAAGTCGGAGTGCGCGTGGTAGCCATCAAAGGCGTGGTGGATCGCGTCGTTGTCGCCGTCGTCGTCGACGTGGTTCATAATTTGCGGGTCAATCGGCTGGTACACGTCGTCGGCGGTATTGTTGTTGCTGCTGTTGTGGTTGGCGCTGCTGCCGCCGCCGCTGTTGTGCGCGTGGTCATTTAAGAAGCCAACTGCTGCTGCTGCTGCTGCTGCTGCTGCTGATCCACTATGCAGGGTAGTCTGCGAGGGCCGCACGACGGTAATGTCGCTGGGGTTGGCGTACGGGCCGGGAGGGCTGCTTCCGTCGCTGTGGTGGTGGTGAGGTAGAGGGTGGTGCACGGCGGATGGTGGCAAAGAGGACGAGGAGAGTGTGCCGGGGAGTAGCATGCTGTTCGTGTGGTGGGTTCGCAGGCCGAGCACGCGGTCGGTATCAATGTGCGTGGTGGAGGTTGTCGTCGTTGCCGGCTCTGCTACAAGACGCCTGTGGTGGGATGCTTCGGGCGGCGCGCTCCGTGGCGGTGAGGAGAGTCGGCGTGGCAGTGCCGCGGCCAGGCCGGTGCTGCTCCTCTCGAGCGAAGGGGAGCGGGGGCGCTTGACGCCGGCCACGAGCGTTATTGGCTTGGAGGTCGTCGTCGCCCGCGTTGCTGTGTGCACGGCAGCTGCAGGTGTCGTCGCCGGTGCCGCTCCGTTGCCGCTGGTGTTGCTGCTGCTTCCGGGCGGTGCCTTGGCGAGCTCCTTGCACTCCTTGCACAGGCGAATCACGTCGCTGACCGTCTCCTTGATGCGGCTCCAGTGGTACTTTTCTGCAATGATCGCCGTCGTCTTGTTGATGCCGCCGTGGTGCGAGCTGTGCGTCTCGCGCGCGATGCCGTACTGCCGCGCCGGGTCCGACACGACCAGCTTGTCCTTGAGCATGAGCGTGTCGCCGTCCTCGAGCAGCTTGTAGTGCGTGGCCGCGGAGCGCAGCCGGCTCTTCTCGGCGCGGTCCGCGCCGTTGGGGTACCGCCCATACTTGAGGTAGTAGCGGATCTTGTCGAAGCGCTCCTCGCTGACGACGAGCAAGTCGTCACCGCCGCCGCCTTCATCGTCGTCGTGGCCGGAGACGCGCGGCGGCGGCAGGTCCCGCCCGTAGATGATGCCGTCGACGAGCCGGTCCGGGTGGCTCTTGAGGTTGCCGCAGCCCTTGACGCGGCCGATGCGCTTGAAGCCGAGCGCGTCCCAGATCTTGCACGAGGCGACGTTGGTCTCGTAGACGAGGTTGAAGACGCTGTAGGTGTAGCCCAGGCGCGGCGCCCAGTCAATGTACGACTCGCCCATCAGGCGGCCCACGCCGCGGTTCCTCGAGGCGTCGGTGACGAGCAGGCCCCCGTTGCAGACGTGGCTGCTGCGGCCCGGGTAGTTGGGCTTGATGTAGAAGCTGCCGAGGCAGTCGCGCGCCCAGTCGTGGCTGTCGGGCACGTCGTCGGCGCTGGCAAAGTCGCCGAGCAGCATGACGGCGCCAAAGTTTTGGAACCAGTATGCCGCGAAGCCGGCGGGTGTAAACGGCTCCATCATGGGGTACGTGTCGCCGCCGTCAATCTCGCGGTTGATCTGCCCGCAGAGGTAGATGATGAGCGAGTCGGGCACCTGGTGTCGCGCCGACACGATGGGGAGGATCGTGGCCACCGTCTGCCGGTCCCGGAGCGTCACCCTGCGCGGGACAATGGTGTCCGGCAGCGGCGCCCCCGGGTCGGGGAACGGAGCCTGCCCGGAGACGCGGTAGATGGTGGGGCTAGCCGGATCGTCGACGACAGCGGGCATGGCTGCGGCATGGGCTGGAAGAGGGTGTCTTTTTTTTAAACACTACTCTGAGTGAAGATTCTGTTGTATTATTCTGGCATTGATGATTAATACATGAAACTCGTCGTTGATTCTCTGCTCTAACAATCGTATCGCAAAGGTGACTTACACCACCAGTACAGCGGGCTGGCAGCGGACAGAGTCAGAGGGCTTCCTGAGCTGGCGTTGCGGGCGGGCAGTCCACTGTAAAAAATGCCCACAGGCGCGGACCGGCTGGCAGTGTGTGCAGCAAGCGTGCCAGTCAACAAACGCTGCAGTGCAACCTTGCTTCCGACTGACTGCACTAGCAAGGGACCCAGGAGGTACACTGGATGCGCGGCACTGGCACCTGGTTTGAAAGCTGCGGCCGTGTTCTGAAATGTGCTGCTTTTCCTGTGCCTGTTGGTAGGGGAACTTCGCAGGACCAGATTTTACGCAGGTGTGCTGCCGTTTTCTGTGCCAGCGCCGGAGACGGAGTATATGTTGTTCCGACAGCTGCGACCAGGGTGATCAAGTATGTGACGAAATGCTCATGAGATGGAAATGTTACGTGTAATAGCAATAATAAGCAGAATATTTTTATCGTCTCAAATTTGAATTTGGCCTATTCTGTTTTCTCGCTTTTTAGGGCTCACAAGGTTGAACCATGCCTCCTCATCTATATGCCACGACAAGGGCGCAGACTCAGCACTAAGAACAGTTATCAATACGGGCCGCGGCATACAATCCTAGTATACATCATTCAACTACACCAGCTTTACATGCTGAAGATTCTAATTGTACATTTTTTTTGTCACTTCCATCCCGGCTCACTTGCTGTTTGTACACCACGGCTCCAGGCTTTACTTGCGCATCTCTCCAAGCTCCGACTCGAGGGCAGAGGCGTGGCCCTTGGCCGTGTCTAGGTTGGCCGCAATCTCGCGAGCCTTGGCCGCCAGGTCCACAACGGGGGTGTGCGCCTCGGCAGCTTCCTCAATGGACGTCTCGGCCATCATGTTGAGCATGTCCGCCTCGCTGACCGACTTGGCCGCGCCGTCGTACTCGGTCTGCAGGATCTGGAGCTCCTCCTCGTTGAAGCCGACCAGGTTGGCCTGCATGCGGCCCATGACCTCCTTGCGCTGCTCCACAGCAGCTTTGATGTCCCTTTGCATTTGTTTCTCCAGCGGCGGAGGTGTCTGCCACGTGACGTTGCCATCTTGAGCCTCGGCAAGACGACGCTCCTGGCCGCGTTGGCCGGCACGCCCCAGGACACCGCCGATGACGGTGGTCGATCGTATGCTGTGAATTTGTTAGCTCGGTTTCTCTGCACATACCATGAGCGCAGCAGATAGCATACCTGTCATCGTTGGCGGGAATTGTGTATGATACCCAGGTAGGATTGGCATTTGTATCAATGACACCAATGGTAGGCACGCTGGCCAGACCGCACTCGTAAAGTAGCGTATAGTTCTCCATGGGATTTAGGCACACAACCAGGTCCGGCACCAGCGGGCGGGCGGTATTTTTGAACCCGTCAAAGTCGTCCAGCTCGTTGTCCTTGCCGTCAACGACCTTCATGCCCTTGTTTCTGAGAATCACATCACGGTTCGTGATGCTGCCCGGGATCCATTTCGTGTACAGGTGGCATGCACCCGCCAACTCTGCCGCGCGCGTCACAATCTCCATCTGGCCGGGTCGGTTGCCGACAAACAGGACGAGGCCGCCACGGTACGACACGTCCTCGACCACGCGGGCCGCGCGGCGCAGATGCGCCGCTGTCGCCTCGAGCGAGATGATGTGAATGCCCTGGCGGGCGCCGTAGATGTAGCGCGCGTTGGCCGGGTTCCAGAGCGACGTGTTGTGGCCCATGTGCGTCTGCGAGGCCATCAGCAGCTCCAGCGACACGTCCTCGGGCGTCGGCGGGTTCGCAATCAGCTCCGACGGCACGTACCGGCGCTCGACCCGCGTGCCCACCGACCGCGTGGACCGCTGCACCCGCTCAAACTCGGCGTACTGCTTCTTGGGCGAGAGCTCCCGGCCGCCGACCTTGTGCGGTCTCGTCCACTGGGTGCCGTAGTGTTCGTGGCCGGTGTTGGTGCTTAGGCTGATGAAGGCGCTGTCGCGGCGCTGCTTCTTCTTGGACGCCGAGAAGAGCTTGGGCGGTGCCGGCTGCTCGGCCTGCGCTTCGGGCCAGGCGTGTGTCGCTGCCGTCGCAGTCGGGGTCGAGGTCGTCGTGAGATGGCGCAGAAGCACGGCGCGTGCAACAGGGGCGGTCAATTGGCGGCGGCCTAGGGCAGGAAGGGTCAGTATGTCAGTGTCGACTTTGATTCAAACGCTTATTTAATCACTCACCGTGCCGCGCCGCAGCGTTGCGTATTATCATTTTGGATCACTGTGCTGAGAGGTCGCCTCCTAATTACGCACGACCAGCTTGTCGACAGCCAAATTTTAGGATTGCCCAGCACACACGAGCCGCCGGACCCAGAATTTTCCGCCCCGCTTCGCTGTTGGCATCGAGCCAGCCAGACGATGAATAGCCTCAATGAGCCGGAATTTTGAGTAGCCATAGCAAACAGTTGCATGTTATTACTCTGTGACTGTTTTCGATTTATTCAATTTGAAGATGCGATACATATTCATGTACCCGAGTCTTAATGCAAAGTAGCACTTTCATCACAAGCGAGCCGGACTGGATAATCTCCCTTGACTGTAAGCAAAAGCATACAAATAGGATTCGCATAGAGGCAGAAATGGCATAGTGCGCATTATCATGAAATGCAGTCGCCTCTCTCGTAGACATGGGGTGTAGATAGGAACCTGAACGGGCAAATTGTGAAGCAATTACCAACATTACCGATGACGCCACCATGTAAACAGGCCGTTTATTCCAAATGCATGACGAACAGCCACGGTCTCATTCAAACAGTTTGGCACCTGGCAATTCTTCTAAGCACACTCCGAAAATCCTTTCTCTCTCGCGCATTTACGAGTTGTTGCACATGATAATACAGATGCTTGGTTGGACTCTTATGCTGTCCGACATGTGGTTGACTACCCTGCATTAATGACCTACATACTATTTTGCCATGCTCATGATTATCGCACTTCCCTATATAGATTGCAGTCTTCCCTGCAGCTCCTCCTTGCTTGCTATGTAAGACCTTCGCAAAACTATATTAGGATACTGTATGATTGCATGATTCGTACCCAGGTCTTGTTGTGCGTCGCAGTCGAAACCACCTCCCAGCTATGGTTCTTTGTGCCACTACGGGTCAGAGACAAACTAGCCCACATCCTGCCCAGCCCAATAAACCTACCTATTCTCCGAGCCACTGGAAAACAACCGGTCTGCCTCGTTGGCTCTCCCGACTTTCAGTGCCCTTGGAGTTCCTCTCACAGTGGTAATGACGCATACACCTGGGCTGTTGGCCGGGTCCTCTACTTTGTTTACTTTCGGCCGAGCTGAGATTGGTCGAAATTGGTCTACTTCGTACAGTACTGACTACCATGGTCGCATCCAATGCATGACGTTGACTGGCACTTGGGAACTCAATGGCTACTTGAATTTACTTGCCCTTTACGGCCCAGTCTAAACGCCCACCTCGCATCCTCACGAACCCCAATCGAGCAAGTAAACAGTCTAGGAAGCGCCCGCTCTCCCCGTGCAATCCCATCGTCCAATCGCTCTCCGAACCACTCGGTCGCATCTCGCCGTTGTGTGGAGTCCAATTATCTCATGTGTCTCTGATTATTGGGCGAGGGATGCAACTGCATGGCGTAGTCGTGGATCCACCTCGATTCTGGCGCCAATATCATGGTCAAGAAGTGGGCGAGGAGGGCATTACCTGCAGGGTAGATGATTCCGGAAAAGCATCACCTCGATAATTAATTGACTCTTACGAGCAGTGTTCAATTGGCTGTACTACATCATGTCATATCGCAAGAGCACAAGAGGCACAAAGTCGCTACAGTGTACAACGGTGGCAGGCACGGCATCACTGGTCGGTGATGGCTGCAGAGCTCTCATGGCAACGACGCCCCAATCTTTTAGACCAAACTCAAGCAAACCAAGGCTCCGAACCGTCTAAAACATGTTTTTTTTGCCCTGTTTCACGCTGCCTCCCTCGGCGCTCGGGTCATGGGGCGGTGGTGCGACGGCGCAGTCGCATCATGGCCAGGGCCGTTGCCATGGCGACCAAGTTAACAAGCGCAAGGAACAAGACCCCCCAGCTGGATGCGACTGCAAGGTTCCTCCGTCTGTTCTATATCCACCATCGAACCTCTACTTCTCTCCATACAACTATCTGATCTTATTTCTATCTACTAAGAAAGAACACTTGATATCTGCTGCATATCCTGTTGCAGAGTTACAACTAGAAGCACTTGACAGGCTTGCCACTCTCCGCCTGAATAAGGCTTACATCACTTATACACGTATTCTTGCAAGTCGACATCGACTGAGCAGGAACAAAACAATCTCTTAGCCCGGCGCTCTGTGCTTGCGCTGCGTGAGGTAAGGCGATGCGGACGACCTCATACCCGGATACAAGCCAGAAACTAAACGCGCTCGCAGTTTCGGACCTACAGGTTCCAATCAACGACAATTATCGACCGACGACAATTCATTCCGGACTCCCCTTGCGACCAATATGCTGTCCAATCCAACGACAAACCTTCACTCGAGGCAGAGGCAACACCGCCGCCAAAATTCGACACCCTCTGCCTTTGAGGGAGTGAAGGCCCAGAACCTGCCCACCAACATCAATCGACGACAAGCCGCGGCCCATCGCCGCGGTCTCAGCCTGGACACCCGACGCTTCCAGCAGATGACATCACCGACGACAGCAAGGCAGGACAACATGGTAAGTATGAGTACTAACAACACAGGATTAGCCAACACACCGCAGCATCGAGTACTGCGAGAAGCGCAGCAGCAACGCACACAAGCACGCCCGGGCCAGCACCCCAGCCAGAACCCTTACCTCGCCATGAGGCATGGGAATACTGAGAATTTTATGATCTCCCCCAACCATACCCCTCACAGCCAAAGGTTCAATGCCTCGTGTTTTGAGCCAAGCACTGCTCCCTTTGATGCCTATGGCGAGCAACTCAACATGATGATGCAGAGAAACCAAGGGAGCTATGGTAACAACCTGTCAAGCGCCAAGGACTTTGACCTTTTTGCCGCCGAAAGCGGCCAGCCCATGGCAGCCTATGCCAATATCCCAGAAAGCCCTAGCCAGGCCTGGATGGCGGAGGGCGGCAATGCAACTATGCGCCGCTCAGCTCGCCGAATTAGCGACGGCATCATGGGCCGTGTTGCCATTTTTGAGAACATCAATGGCCAAGAGGCTCAAGCTCCTTCAACGCCCCCCAACCAAAACGAAAATGGTAAGTCAACTCGCGAAAGACAAGCCTGTGTGTATGGAACTGACCCGAGCAGCTTATTTTCCTCCCACCCCTATGGACACTCCTCATGAACGGCTAGCCAAGCAGGAAGCTCGCCCGGCCAGATTCTCCGAGGACTATGATGATAGCATGGAGGAAACCCTCAAGCCTACACGCACTCGTGGTCAGCCCCGTGTCCAGAACGTGTTCCAAGAAATGCGCCAGCAGGCCCAGATGACCAGTGCTGTACCCAGCCCTCCCCGATCCACGCAACTCCCCAACTCCAAGACCTTCAATGGCGCGCCAATGCAGACCCCCGACTTCATGAGCATGAACTCGTTCAAGAATGAGTTTATGAAGATGGAGGCATTTGACACACTCTCGCGCGATGGCGACTTCCTCTCTGCGGACGAGCTGTCCCAGCACCCCACCCCAGAGACTCAGCACATGGCCAGCTTTACCAACGGATACGACAGCCAGTCTGAATATCAAAATTTTGAGGAAGATGTTGAAGGGCATTGCCAGAAACGATCCATGCACCGCCGCACAGAATCCGTCGCCAGCATCGCAAGCGCCGCCAGCATTGCCAGTATCAACATTGAAGAGACCAAGACCGAGACTGGAGTCACGACCGAAGAGATTGCCCAGTTCATTCAGAGCCCTGATACCAGCGACGGTAAGTGGGTATGTCTGTTTGAGGAGTGTGGCAAGGAATTTGGCCGCAAGGAGAACATCAAGTCGCATGTCCAGACCCATCTCAACGACCGCCAGTACCAGTGCCCGACATGCAACAAGTGCTTTGTCCGCCAGCACGACCTCAAGCGCCACGCCAAGATTCACACGGGCATCAAGCCTTATCCTTGCGAGTGCGGCAACAGCTTTGCGCGCCACGATGCGCTGACGAGACACCGCCAGCGCGGTATGTGCATTGGTGCTTTTGATGGTGTCGTACGAAAGGTTGTGAAGCGCGGTCGCCCAAAGAAGAACCGACCCGACTTGGAGACGCGCATGGAAAAGTCGGCAAGAACCAGAAGAAAGAACAACATGTCGGTCAGCTCCATGTCTTCCTTTTCTGGCTACTCGGACAGCTCAGTTGCCAACTCACCCGAGCCCGACTTCAACATGCATGACGAGGTTATGGACATGGGTCCTATCAACTCTTCCATGCACGGCATGGCTGCTCTGTCCTCTGCTCCTATGCCAACAATCGTCAACCGCCGCGCCGTAGACATGGCTCCCTCTCCGTCTGCCGCTAGCGTGCATTCTTACGTCTCCCCCGGGGCCATCATGGACAAGGAGGTCACGTCTCCTGCCAATGGCGCTGCCGGTCACTACGGCGCCCCTCCCTCGCTGACGCAGTCGTCGTCGCCGCCGGCGGTCGCTCTCTTTAGCGTCGACCGCAACGTCGATGACTTGTCTGGCATGCTTCCTGAAAGCGGCATGGTCGACTCGTCAGCAGCCAACAGCGTCCTGCCAATGAATCTTGGCCAGCAAGAAGAAGACATTATGCTGCAATTTACCAATGACGACGGTCTCGTTCAACTCGAGCGTGACCCCAGCATGTTGATGATGAGCAAGTTTGATGAAGAGTTCAACATGTTTACCAACAATGATGAGCTCTTCTTTGGCAGCTCATGAATCAACGTGGTGACAAGCGTCGCTTTTGTGTTTATTGTATGATTACCTTGTCGTGTCACATATGTCTTTCCGTCATTATATTTCTCCCGTGTCTTCTACCTTTATACGGTTACGTCAATAATTTGGGAGCAGAGTTTCAGCCCACTGTATAATGAAGCTTCTCACGGCGCGACTAGGTCACCTTTGCGGTCAGCTCTTGGGTATGCGTACGGGAAAAATAACACTCTTGCTGGATTTGGGAGCGAGGGAGGCGTCTGGTTTTGGTTTGGGTTTGAATTCCTTGTTGTATATTTAGAGAAGGATGGGATGAGTTAATGAGTCTTTTTTGTTGCTAATGTTTGATGAAGGACGAATGGGTTTATGTTTTGAAAGAGGAAGCGCTGTGCTAGCGACTGCGTCCTGGCAATGCCGATTGGGCGCAGTTGCCGTAGCATTCGCTTCTCTTTCCACCTTGGGTATTAGAAAATATGAGTCGACCTTTATCGGATGAAATGCGGTGCGTGTTTACTATGCTCCGGGATTGTTTACCATGTTGATATGTATTGCTGGAGCGATTCCTGACAAACCAGGACCCTGTAAGTAGGTAAAGGTACCTAGAAAAGGCAGGAGCGTTGGGTTGAGCTTGTCTTGCCTGCCCCTTGAGCCTCTGTGCACTGAAATTGGTGGCCCCACACCGCCCTCTGCGCTCCAGGCAGAAAAAAAGTGTACCTCCACCTTTTGCTTGCCAGTGGCTTCCATCGACTTGTGTGCCCGCGGTTCCCTCTACGAAACCTCATCTATTCGCTGCGGCCCCCGTCAAGACCAATCTTCCGCGAGCCCAGCACCGAATTCGATCAAAATGTCTGCTGCGCAGCTTCTCAACCCCAAGGCCGAGTCCCGCGTGCGTATCACATCCCATACACCGACCCCCGGCCGACACATCCCACATTTCAGGCGGCTAACTGGCAGCAGAGGAGGGGCGAAGCTCTAAAGGTCAACATCAGTGCGGGCGAGGGTCTTCAGGATGTCCTCAAGTCCAACCTGGGCCCCCTGGGCACAATCAAGATGTACGTTGCGCCGTGTGAGCATTTTTCAATTGCTCAAGTACTAACCAACTCTGCTGCAGGCTTGTCGACGGCGCCGGCCAGGTATGCACAACCCGCGATCCCGCTCCTCTCCCGCGCTGCAACGCTCCAGAACGCGACCTTCTAACGGATATCGAACCCTGCAGATCAAGCTCACAAAGGATGGCAACATTCTGCTCCGCGAAATGCAAATACAGAACCCGACCGCAGTCATGATTGCCCGAGCTGCCACCGCGCAGGACGACATCTGCGGTGATGGTACCACCTCTGTGGTGTTGCTGGTTGGCGAGCTGCTGAAGCAGGCCGACCGCTTCATCTCAGAGGGCTTGCACCCCCGCGTCATCACTGACGGTTTCGAGATTGCCAAGGTCGAGGCTCTCAAGGTATGAGAGTCGCAAACGCGTGGGTTTGGCGGGGCTTCCCCTGCTAACATGCCATGATAGTTTCTAGACCAGTTCAAGCTCCCTAAAGATATTGACAGAGAGCTCCTGCTCAATGTCGCCCGCACATCGCTCTCCACGAAGCTCAACGCGACGCTGGGTTCGAAGCTCACCCCCGACATTGTCGACGCTGTTCTCGCCATTTACGAGAAGGGCGTCAAGCCCGACCTGCACATGGTTGAGATTATGAAGATGCAGCACCGCATGGCTGCTGATACCCAGCTGATCAAGGGTCTCGCCCTCGATCACGGCGCTCGCCACCCCGACATGCCCAAGCGCCTGGAAAACTGCTTCATCCTGACGCTCAATGTCAGCCTTGAATACGAAAAGACCGAAATCAACTCCAGCTTCTTCTACTCTAGCGCCGAGCAGCGCGACAAGCTCGTTGAGAGCGAGAGACGCTTTGTCGACGCCAAGCTCAAGAAGATTGTCGAGCTCAAAAAGGAGGTTTGCGGAAGCGACGGCAAGAAGAACTTTGTCATCATTAACCAGAAGGGTATTGACCCCTTGTCGCTCGATGTTCTGGCCAAGAACGGCATTCTAGCTCTGCGCCGTGCCAAGCGCCGCAACATGGAGCGTTTGCAGCTTGTCTGCGGCGGTATTGCCCAGAACAGTGTCGAGGACATGACGGAGGAGTGTCTTGGATGGGCTGGTCTTGTCCACGAGCAGACTCTTGGAGAGGAAAAGTACACATTTGTCGAGGAAGTCAAGGACCCCAAGTCTGTTACCCTTCTCATCAAGGGCCCCAACCAGCACACCATCGCCCAGGTCAACGACGCTGTCCGTGATGGCCTGCGCAGTGTCTACAATACTATTGTCGATAAGAGCGTTGTTCCTGGCGCTGGTGCCTTTCAGGTCGCCTGTGCTACCCATCTGCGCAGTGATGCCTTCTCCAAGACGATCAAGGGCAAGGCCAAGTTTGGTATTGAGGCCTTTGCCAATGCTCTTCTCATCATTCCCAAGACCTTGGCTGCCAATGCCGGCCATGATGTGCAGGATGCCAGTAAGTGACGCCAATACGAATTGCTATAGAGAGTGCGATGCTAATGTTACACAGTTGCTGCCCTGCAAGACGGTGTCCTCGACGGTGACGTCGTCGGTCTGAACTTGGAGACTGGCGAGCCCATGGATCCCGAGCTCGAAGGCGTCTTTGACTCATTCCGTGTTCTTCGCAACTGCCTGGCCTCCAGCGCAGGCATTGCCTCAAATCTGCTGCTCTGCGATGAGCTGCTCAAGGCCCGACAGATGGGCAGAGCAAAGGGTCCTGGCCCTGGCATGGATGGCCCTGACGATCACATGTAAGAAAATAAAAAGAAAAGGAAAAGGGGATAGATCTGCTTTAGAATAAAAAGCTCTCTTTACATAGTGGATATACCAAAATCATTTTTTCAGTTATGGTACACCGCGCCTCGTGCTGCAGAAGACGCCGGGGCTCTCATATCAGCTGGTTGCTGTGTAGTTGAGCTGCCCCGCGGTGGCGCTGCTCGGGATCAACATCGACTAAGAAAAAAAATCTTGACCCCACCATCGCCCAAGACTGCGGCTTGCAGCATACCAAACAACACAATATGGCAGACTATGACTCTGACTCCTCGGATGGCGAACTCGCCGAGACGAATGTTCTTTTGGGCTATGCCTCGAAAGACGCCGACGAAGATACCATAAGCCGCATCGGTGGCCGTCCCGTAAGCTCTCTGCACCTCAGTCTGTGCCCCTCCATCCCACCATATTGACGTTTTGACCCTCTCAGGAATGGCTGGACGCCGACAAGCCCCCCTCGGCAGCGCTCGCCCGGTGCAAGGTCTGCAAGGACCACATGGTCATGCTCCTGCAGCTCAACGGCGAGCTGCCCGATCGATTCCCTAACCACGACCGCCGCATATACGTCTTTGCCTGCCGGCGCGCGAGCTGCAGCCGGCGCGAGGGCAGCATCCGCGCGCTGCGAGGCGTGCGGGTGTGGGCCGACGACGGCTCTGCGGCGGCCGCAGCGGACGAAAAGAGGGAGCACAGGGAAGAGGAAGCAAGGAAGCAGCAGGCGGCCAAGGAAGCAGAGCAGGCCAAGCCGCGACTGGGCGATGCCCTCTTTGGAGGTGGACCGTCGTCGTCGTCGTCCGCTGGGGCGGGCGGCGCGAAGAATCCATTCGCCTCCAATGCCAATCCGTTTAGCTCTTCCCCTGGCGGCAATTCATTCGGCGCAAACCCATTTTCCTCACAGCCAGCGTCTGCTGCCGCGGCACCTGCGCCGACTACCACGACAGAAGCCGAGGAAAAAGACTTGCCCAAGACCTTTGCCGAGACTCTCTCCATAAACGCCCCCAAGACGGAGGCTGTCCGGCCGCCGGCGCCGGAGCCGTGGCCCGCGGCGGAGCAGCAGCCGACGCCATACCCGACGCTGTACCTCGCCGACGCCGACTTTGAGACGCTGGAGCCCGAGCCGGCCGACATGCCACTCCCGGCCAACGCGCGGATTGAAGAGGCCGACGCGCCCGAGACGACGTCGGCCGCCGACCGGGAAGCCTTTGAGAGCGTCATGGACACGACGTTTCAGAAATTTGCGGACCGTCTGGCGCAGAACCCGGAGCAGGTGATTCGGTACGAGTTTGGCGGCGCGCCGCTGCTGTGCTCCAAGACGGACGCCATTGGGCGAGCCGGTGCGGCGGCGACGATGATGCCGCGCTGCGCGAGCTGCGGCGGCAAGAGGACGTTCGAGGTGCAGCTGACGCCGCACGCGATTGCGGAGCTCGAGGCCGAGGATCTCAGCCTGGAGGGCATGGAATGGGGCACGATTATCATCGGCGTGTGCGAGCGGGACTGCGTGCCGGCGTACCTGGAGGAGGAGGAGGCTGGGTATCTGGAGGAGTGGGCGGGTGTGCAGTGGGAGGAGGAGGGTGGGAAGAAGTAAAGAGGAGTTGGGAGGGAAGATGCATCTAGCCACTTTTGATATACACATGGATTATGATAGAGGGGAATGAAAGCAACAACATGCACACTCATACACGCTTATACACACTCATACACGCTTATACACACTCATACACGCTTCTATACACTCATGCACGCTTCTATACACTCATGCACGCTTCTATACACTCATGCACACTTATACAAACTCATACACGCGCATCATGATAAGAGACGCAGAAGCCTAGGTGGTTTGCAACTTTCAACTTTTTTTTCTTAAATCGAACGGCTGCTCTCGGCAGCGACTATAGATCTAGATGTATTCGCTTTCACTTTTTTAAACCCTGAAATGTCCTGTTTAAACGCCATAACTTGGACCCTCCCTACCCCATGAGTAACGTCAATTCTTAATGTCATCAGATATGTAAATGGTCCTTTGTCGTCAATGTTCCCAAAGAAAAAATCCCGCGCCGCGAACCTTTATACAGTCTCCTCCCAGGTGCGTCGAATGACCCTGGAAAACTGCTCAATGTTGACATCCTCTCTAATCTCGGCCTTTTTGGCCTCGTTGTCCGGGTTGGCGGGCACCTTGATGTTGCCATCACTGTCGACGGACCAGCCGACAACCTCGGTGATGAACTTGTGCGTCTTGTCCTTGTTGAGGCCGAGCCAGGCCTCGAGGTGCGAGACGTTGATCTCGCGGAACGCCTGGGAGACGAGCACGGTGATGTGCTGGCGGAGCACGTCCTCAAAGCCGGCAATGTCGGCAATGAGGTCGGCGCACAGGTCGTCGCCGTCGAGGTCCGCCCAGAAGTCGGCGTACTGGGCGCCCTCGAGCTGGCTGTTGAGCGAGCGCAGCTTGGTCAGCGCCTCGCTCAGCTCGCCGGTGGCGGCAGCCGAGGGGTTGATGAGGTGCAGGGCGAGCGAGAATTGAGGCGAGGGGAATTGCGTCATGGCCTTGACAAGGATGTTTGTGACGACCTCATCCTTCATGCGGTCGGGGTTAAGCTGGTATCTGCATTGTGGGACAAGCATTAGCAAGAGAGGGTTCGTGAAAATGCGGAGTCGTTGGCAATAGAGAAAAAGAAGCGTGTAGATTTCAGACAACACTAAAGATCACGTCATCCATGACTGGGCTGATGACCCGTCACGATCAGGATAATAGGAAACGTTTACAGTAGTCATCATTAAAACGCAGAGAGAGGGTAGACTCGGGGTAGTAGGCAAGGCACTCACAGCTTCAGCAGTGTGCGGTTAGCGTTGCAGTCGGTATATTTCTGGTCGCACTGCTCCTGGAGATAGTTCTCCAGTGTACCGACGGCCTCGGGGTTGTAACGCTCGAGGCCGCTGATGATGTTGGAGACATACTCCGGTCTCTCGGGCGGATCTTCGCCGTTCATGTTGAGCTGGCTTCGGGACAGAAAAGGAGGGATGTCGACGGAGAGAATCCAGATGGTGGGGCGCTTGGGCGAGAAGAATTCGAATCGTGTGTGGTGTGGTTTCGTGTGTGCGGCCCAGATAGGCTTAGTGTAGAGGCCTGGGGCTCGAGCTAGTTCTCCAAAAAGGTCACGTGGTTTGGTGCCAGTCTATGTCATCGCTGGCGACCGTGTAATTGATCCTGACCGTGCATCGTGACTGACCTGTGATAATGGCCACCACAGCTCATTTTGAAGCAATATGAGCCGTATGATATTGGAAAATATGTGAATTGCGTTGGAACCCTTCATTTCTCCCCAACTGCGCCCAAGTTTGCCAGTCTCGGTAAGCTTGGCAAGCCGTTGACATGTCCAGCCCTGCCAAGAAGAGGAAGCTGAACAATGCTACGAAGAAAGAGAAACCGCAGTCCAAAGGGCTCGAGTATTTCTTTTCAAAGCAACAACAGAATGGAGGTAGCTCTGCGGTTGCTCCAGAGAGCTCTTTGGCCAGCTCGGCGAGCGCTTTAATGACGGACGAGGAGCTCGCCCGGAAGCTGCAGGCCGAATGGGACAATGAGGCGGCTCAAATGGACACCATGAAGCTCGATGGCGATGAGAATCTGACAAAGGCCGAAGTGGTTGAGCCTGAAAAGCTAGAAAACCTGGACCAGCAGCAGCCAGATACACCCGAGCAACCACAACCTGCAGCCATCTTTGGTGGAAAGAGAACGCTTGCACTTCAGTCGGCAGGCATGGACGAAGACAGAATCACTATATCCATACCACTGGATGAGCCGCCACTTACATTTGAGCCCTCTAAATACGTCGATCAGCTCAAAGAGCACTGGTCCAGAGATGGAGGCAATGCATCGTACGCTCTTCTTACCAGGTGCTTTGTTCTTGTCAGCGGGACCGCGAGTCGCATCAAGATTGTGGACACGCTCGTCAACTGCTTGCGATTGTTGATTGAAGGTGACCCGGAGAGTCTCCTACCGGCAGTATGTACCATGTAGTACGCCATTTACTACAGTCTCTAATTTGTAGCAGGTTTGGCTGGCAACAAATTCCATTTCGCCGGCATATATATCAATGGAACTGGGTCTGGGTGGATCTGCTATTTCCAAAGCTTTAAAGCAAGTGTGCGGTCTGGATAGCCGGTCACTAAAAGCACTATACGACAAGTATGGCGATGCAGGTGACGTGGCCTTTGAAGCGAAAAAGAAACAAAGCTTCACACTCAGGAAGCCGAAGCCGTTGTCTATCAAAGGTGTTTTCCAGTCTCTCGTCAAGATTGCTACCACGCAGGGACAAGGTAGCAACGAAGTGAAGCAGCGTATTGTCGATCGTCTGTTGCAGGACGCCCGTGGCGGTGAAGAGAGTCGATTTATTGTACGGACGCTTTGCCAGCATCTCCGAATTGGTGCAGTCAAAACGACCATGCTCATTGCGCTATCCAGAGCATTTCTTCTCTCAAAGCCAGCCAACGCTGAGTTCGAGACGCGGAACCTGGCTGCACTGGCGAAGTTGAAAAAAGAAGAGCTCGCCGAGGTATGGGCCAAGGCTGAGGAAGTCGTCAAAGCTTGTTTTGCTAAGCGGCCAAACTACACCGATTTGATCCCCAGCCTGTTGGAGATTGGCGTTTGCGAAGAGCTTCTAATCCGATGCGGCTTGGCTCTTCATATCCCGCTTCGACCCATGCTGGGAAGCATTACCAGAGACTTGTCGGAAATGCTCACAAAGCTACAAGGTCGCGATTTCACGTGCGAATATAAATATGACGGGCAGCGCGCACAAGTACACTGCGACGAGGATGGCAAGATCTCCATATTCTCTCGTCATCTGGAACTGATGACAGACAAGTATCCAGATCTGGTTGAGCTCGTACCAAAGATACGTGGAGACGGCGTTTCAAGCTTCATCATGGAGGGAGAAGTTGTTGCTGTGGATAGTGCCAGCGGCGAACTCAAAAACTTCCAGGCGCTTACCAACAGAGCCCGCAAAGATGTCGAGATTGGGAGCATCACTGTCCAAGTATGTCTCTTCTCTTTTGATCTGATGTACCTGAACGGACAGTCGCTGCTGAACCGACCGTTTCGAGAGAGGCGGGGGCTGCTGAGATCTCTGTTTACCGAAGTGCCTCGGCGGTTCACTTGGGTGAAGAGCTTGGATGCCACCTCCACGGAATCGGAGACAGTGTTGGACTTTTTCAAGTCTGCGACGGAAAGCAAGTGTGAGGGCATCATGGTAAAGATCTTGGATAATCTGCCAGATGTAGCCTATCTCGAAGCGGATGGTGGTGAGGTCAAAGAGGAAGAGCCCAAGTTGCAGATCCTAAAGTCTAAGTCCAAGGTAAAAGGAAAGAAGCAGCCTGTGGACGGAGAGGTGGATGGGCCGGCCAGGAAGAAGTCGAGACGAAAAGCATTGCTGGCGACATATGAACCAGATAAGAGATTGGACTCTTGGCTTAAAGTCAAGAAAGACTATAATTCGAGCTTCGACACGTTGGATCTGATACCTATTGCAGGTTGGCACGGCCAGGGTCGGAAGGCCAAGTGGTGGTCGCCGATTCTACTGGCCGTGAGAAATGAAGAGACGGGAACTCTGGAAGCTGTTTGCAAATGCATCTCTGGATTTACCGACGTGTTCTATAAAGCAAACAAGGTATTTTACGACGATGGGTCGGAAACTGGAGAGCCAAAGAATACACGCCTGCAGATGCCCAGCTTTATCGAATATTCCGGGCCGATGCCGGATGTCTGGTTTGAGCCACAAGAAGTATGGGAGACGGCATTTGCCGACATTACGCTGAGTCCCACATACACTGCGGCGATTGGGCTGGTCAGCGAAGAACGAGGTCTGAGCATGCGTTTTCCGAGATTCTTGAAGAAGCGCGACGATAAAAGCATCGAGGAAGCCAGCACGAATGAGTTTCTCGCGGGGCTGTGGCGCAAGCAAGAAGCGTCGGCAAAGACTGCGAACGCAACAAAGCCTGCGGAGGAAGACGAAGACGCCGATTAGGATGAGGCTGGTAATAATTCAGAAACTCCGAGATCTAGAATAATTGATAACGCATGTAGTGCATCTCAGGCGATGGATAACGTGCATGTCGCGTTATTTGCCGGCATTGAGCTTTTGGGCGACGAGACTAAAGATAGCCACTGAACCCATGAACAACACAGCGTTGTAAAACTAGATAATTGTTATTAAATAAGAAGTCGGATATTTGATGAGTTTGACTGACGGCTTTTCGTGATATGTCACGCTCCTCATCATCAGTGCGGGACTCGATAAAGAGCCGCCTCAGGTTTGGAAAGTTGGCCTGTCGCGGATGAGTACAGCATCAAAGCTAGCCACAGCAAGATGTACGTGGCATACCATAACTCTTCACAAGGCAATCAAGCCTTCAAAGACTCAGCCAAATGGTCAGTGAGTGTCAGGATGAGATGTCACCCTGAAGCGTGACTAAGCTGTGGTGGTGGGTAACGTGCAAAGGCCAGCAGCCCGCCATTGGCTTGTCCGCTCCACCACGAACAGCCAAGCGTAGGGGCTGCCAGATAGCGCCACTCGCACTGGGGCGGGCTTGCTGGCACTGACGAGCTGCGACCTGAACTTCAAGATCCTCCAAGGTACAACGTGTGCGGGAGGCTTCCTAACCAACCCGCTCCGCCAGACAGAGCTCCATCTCTTCACAGTATTGACCAAGATATCAATTTGCTAGCTAGTGCGTTCACTTCGCACGCTAGGGAATCGACCTACAACCCCCTCGAAACCGTCCACCGACTCGCGGTCCTCGCTGCCCCTCCTTGCCGCCGGAGCCTCGCAACCATGGCGGTAAACCGCATTCGGGGCGCCTTTGCGCCGCCTCGGAAGGGAGAGACGTTTGAGCTGCGGGCTGGCCTCGTGTCACAGTATGCGTACGAGCGCAAGGAGTCAATTCAAAAGACCATCATGGCCATGACGCTGGGCAAGGATGTCTCGGCCTTGTTCCCCGATGTACTGAAGAATATCGCAACCGCCGATCTGGACCAGAAGAAGCTGGTCTATCTATATCTCATGTGAGTAGGGACATGGCAACAGAGACCAGTTCATTGCGAGGCCGTGCATCTGGAAGCTTGTGGGACGAATTCTGACCGACCTTGCTAGGAATTATGCCAAATCGCACCCCGACCTCTGTATCCTTGCCGTCAACACATTCGTACAAGACTCGGAGGACCCGAACCCGTTAGTCAGAGCGCTGGCTATTCGAACCATGGGCTGTATTCGAGTAGATAAAATGGTCGACTACATGGAAGAGCCGCTGCGCAAAACTTTACGAGACGAATCGCCCTATGTTCGAAAGACGGCCGCCATTTGCGTTGCCAAGCTGTTCGATCTCAACCCGACCATGTGCATAGAAAATGGATTCCTGGAGACACTGCAAGAAATGATTGGCGACCCCAACCCCATGGTCGTGGCCAACTCAGTCCAGGCGCTCTCTGAGATTACCGAGACGGCGCCCGAGACGAGTGCGCTCGTCATCACACCCGCGACGCTCAAAAAGCTGATGCTTGCCCTCAACGAGTGCACGGAATGGGGTCGCGTGACGATTCTGAGCACCCTAGCTGCCTACTCTGCCAGCGACGTTAAGGAATCGGAGCATATTTGCGAGAGAGTTGCGCCCCAGTTTCAGCACGTCAATCCCAGTGTTGTCCTGGCTGCGATCAAAGTCGTCTTTACCCACATGAGATCGATAAATCCGGAGCTCGTTGGCTCATACCTCAAGAAGATGGCCCCCCCTCTAGGTACGCTCAAACAAACTGGCTACTCTCTTCGAATACTAACGAGATGCAGTTACGCTGGTTGCATCGGCGCCTGAGGTCCAATACGTGGCCCTTCGAAACATTGACCTTCTGCTCCAGGCTAAGCCGGATATCCTCAGCAAAGAGCTCCGCGTGTTCTTCTGCAAATACAACGACCCACCCTACGTCAAACTCCAGAAGCTCGAGATTATGGTCAGAATAGCAAATGAGAAGAACTACGAGCAGCTGCTTTCCGAGCTCAAGGAATACGCTCTGGAAGTTGATATGGACTTTGTCCGCAGAGCCGTCAAGGCCATCGGCCAGGTCGCCATCAAGATTGAAAATGCCAGCGCCAAGTGCGTGGAGGCCCTGGAGGACTTGATCTCCACAAAGGTCAACTACGTGGTGCAAGAAGCGGTGGTTGTCATTAAGGATATTTTGCGCAAATACCCTGGCTTCGAAGGTGTTATCCCTGCGCTCTGCAACTATATTGACGAGCTGGATGAGCCTGAAGCTCGCGGGTCTCTAATCTGGATCGTCGGAGAGTACGCTGAAAAGATTAGCAATGCCGACCAGATTCTGGAGAGCTTTGTGGAGGGGTTCATGGAAGAGTTTACTCAGGTACGGATTCACTCTACCGGTGAGGAGTGTGAACTAACGGGAGAGTAGACTCAACTGCAAATATTGACGGCCGTTGTCAAGCTGTTTTTGAAGAAACCAAGCAATAGCCAGAACCTTGTGCAAAAGGTGCTGCAACAGGCTACTGTAGAAAACGACAACCCCGACATCCGCGACAGAGCATATGTCTACTGGCGACTGCTCTCTGGCGACCTGGATGTTGCCAAGGTATGTGCCAAGGCTGCGCCGCTTAGAAAAGTTCCTGCTAACAATGCGCAGAACATTATTCTCTCACAAAAGCCTACCATTACGACGACAATGACCAGTCTGCCGCCAGCTCTTTTAGAACAACTCTTGATGGAACTGTCCACACTGGCCTCCGTCTACCACAGGCCTCCCGAGTCATTTGTTGGCAAGGGCCGCTACGGCGCCGACGAGATTCAGCGCGCGGCCATCCAAGAACAACGTCAAAACGCCGCTGAGGAGCCCATTGCCGCCTCTGTCGCAGCCGCGGCTAGCGGCGCCAACGGAACCCAGAGCAACATTGAGAACCTGCTGGACATTGACTTTGACGGTGCTGCTCCTGCCTCGCGCGAACATGGCAGCGCCTCGCAAACGCCGGATCGCATTGCCAGCCCTGCTTCTGGCGCGGCGTCTGGTGGCATGGCCGACATGATGAGCATGTTTGACGCGCCGCCGGCCCAGAGCAATTCTGCTGCCCAAGCCCCGGCCGGAAGCAGCGGCATGAATGATTTGATGAATGGTTTTGAGGGAATGAACTTTGGTGCGCCGGCCAGTGATCCGCTGCCGCCTGCGATGCAACTGCAGAATGCGCAGGGTGGCACATCGCAACAGCAACAGCAGCAGCAGCAGCAGGGAGCGAGCGATGATCTTTTGGGTTTGCTGTAAATGTAAATGGGTTTCAAAGTAAAAGAAACATGGGAAGGGGAGAAAGGACTACCGTACTAGAGGGCGCATGTTTACTAAAATAGTTGTGCCAAGGCAGTCTATCTGAAAAAGAAGATTAAAATTTTATAATATTCAAGGACTGACAAAGCCACCCAATACGTCGTAATTCTCTATGAGATGGCTTTATAACTCGCGCCATGCTCCTCATCCAAGTCATTTATTCCCTAGGTATCATGCCAAACATATGTTTTTGTCCACTGCTCTCTTTCGCTCAGGGCCTCTCGCCACTCCTACTGCGCGGTGCCCTCGACCTGCCCGCCAACGGTGCCGTGCGTGGGCGGCGCGGCGGTGGTGCGCGTGCGCTCCCACTCGTCGGGGGTCTGGCACTTGGCCGTCCAGGCGTGGATGGCGGCGATTTCCTCCTTGAGGGCGGCGTTGACGAGGCGGTGGCGCTTGAGGGCGTTGAGGCCCTGGAACTGGGGGGAGACGATGAGTGAGGTGAAGGCCTGGCCGCAGCCGCCTTGCGGGGGGTGTTGGTGTTAGCTCGCTCTGAGAAGGGACAAATAAGAAAAACGCGCTTGATTCGTAGAAAAAGGAGTGGGTGGGTAAAATAGAAGGGGATTCTGTGAGGGTTGGGCTCATCTCATGCGTGGAACAGAGGGTTTTGTGTCATGAGGAGAGGAGAGCTCACCAGACATGTCGGCCACTTCGACGTGGACGGCGGCGAGGCGCTCGGTGATGATCTCGCGCATGCTGGCGTCTGTTATTTGCGACATGTTGGCTGTATGTGTGTGTTTGTCCGACGCCGTGGTAGTGAGACAAGGCAACGATGAGATTGATTAGATTTACTCTTGACGCCGCTGGTTCTGTGTGTCGGTCTGGCCTGTGGCGACAACACGGTGGCGGCGCTGCACTTTTGGCACAGTATGGGGTGGAGCTTGTCACCGTTAGCGCTGAACCTCGAGCTTCTTTCTAGCACCTTCATCGCAATCAAGCACCTATTCAGCCTCTATTGATCTTTTTCTGTTTGGTTGTGAAAACGTATGACGTTGTTGTTGCTGAATTGATACAGAGAACATATTGGCTTACTCGGCATGCGAGCATCTCAGAGTCTACAACAGCCATTAATCTCTAGGAGCTTCACTGCCGGTACTACCAGTGTTTGTCGCAGTGCCGCTCTACGTCATTTGGGAACGAGCATCGCAGCCAAGCCATTGAAAGCTCGTTCCGCATTGAAATATCGCCGGAATCTCAGCACTACAGCTAGGAAAGCTACTTTTGACAATATGGCTGCCGCGGGTAACGGAGGAGCGTGGGGCGCGTGGCAGGTTGAGCCGGCCAAGTTTACCAAGCTCGTTGCTGATTCTATGAAATCTTTGTGAGGCTCCCTCTTCTCCCATTGAGGAAAGCCCCCCTTGTACAATACTGGTACTCGATCTAATTAAGTCCAAGGTACCCTGAAGAAATTGCTGATCGCGCTTGGGACAATGTCGGTCTGCTCGTCGGCAACCACGAGCAAGAGTCGAGCCAGAAGAAGCCGATCGTGCTCGTCACCAATGACTTGACGTATCAAGTAGCCGCCGACGCCATTGATCAGGGCGCCAGCGTCATTGTCAGCTACCGTGTGTTTCCCCGTTTTTCTTTGAGCTTCCCGATTCCAAGCTCCCTCAGGACTAATAGCCACGTCTGAACCAGATCCCTTCATCTTCTCGGGCCTCAAATCCATCACCGACAAGGACCCACAGCAGTCCACGCTCATCCGGCTCATGCAGGCCGGTATCGCCGTGTACTGCCCGCACACGGCCGTCGACGCCGCGCCCGAGGGCCTCAACACGTGGCTCGCCGACGCCGTGGCCGGGCCGCACGCCACGACGCGGGCCGTCGCCATACCCTGCAAGACGGCGCCCGAGAGCCACGCCGGCGCGGGCTACGGCGCGCTCGCCGCATTCACCGACGAAAAGCCGGTCACGGTGGCCGAGATACTCAAGCGTCTTGCCGCGAAGCTCGGCGGCCTGCGGCACGTCATGGTGGCGTCGCCGGTGGGCGCCGACGTCGCGACGACGCGGGTCAGGAGCTACGGCGTCTGCGCGGGCAGCGGGTACGATGTGCTCAAGAGCGCCGACGTGGACATGCTGGTCATGGGCGAGACGAGCCACCACTCGGCGCTGCGGGCGATTCAGCAGGGCAGGACGCTGGTGCAGGTCTTTCACAGCAACTCGGAGCGTAGTTATCTGCAGCAGGTGCTCGGCCCGCGGCTGGAGGAGAAGCTAAAGGCGTCTGTGCCGGAGGCGACGGTGGTGCTGAGCAAGTATGACAAGGATCCGTTTACCGTGATTGATGTTACGGAGTTGTAGGCCATGTTCTTAGGAGTTTGTCGGAAGCGGAAAAGCTGAATATAGTGGAAAAAAAGTCTTGAACTGTCAATAACGTGCTTGGTCTAAAATGCATGCAGTAGATTATTGTACATTATCATGCGAAACTCTCATGGCTGGTCTTCATGATGTCGAGTTCCGTCCATCCTTGGATACGCTCGCCGACGACGTCCGTCCATCACTGCTCGCCCCTCGCGACGTGTCCGCCACCGCCACGTCGCCTTCGTCCATACACGCCTGGACTTCATCCCCTCCCAGGCCCTTGTCCCGCCACGTCTGGAGGAGCCTGCGCGGGCGCTCCCACTGCGTCTTGGCCTCGGCGAGCTTACCCTCGGCAACGAGCAGGCGCAGGCGCGGCGGCGTGGCGAGGACCAGCGCGGCGAGGTCGCGGGTGCGTTTGCGGCGCTGCGCGGCGCTGCGCCTCTGCCCGTCGTCCGAGTCGGGCGCGGGGATGGATGCGCGCAGGGTCTCGCGAATCTCGGCGGCTTGGCCGTAGATCTGGGCAATGGCCGGGTTGAGGGTCGAGGCCATGGGGTTGAGGGGGTCCATGTTGGATCGCATCTGCAGGGCGCACGAGATTTAGCATGCACGTCGTGGAAATGACTGTCGGAGACAGAATGGCCATCGCTGGGTGATTGTGTCTGGGAGTCGTACCTTGCGAATCGTTTCCGTCGCGGCAATCAGCTTGCTGTAGTTGTCGTAGACGAGCGCCTTCTTCTCGGCGTCGAGCGCGCGCACCTCGCCGACGACGCGCGTGTACAGCCGCAGCAGGTCCTCGAGGCTATTCTCGGCCACGACCCTGGCCACGTACTCGTCCGTTTGGAAGCCGGGAATGTCCATCTCGCTGACGGGCACTTCCGAGTCGGGCAGCTCGATGCCGATGCGCGGCGGCGCGGCGGCGGCAGAGGCGGCGGCGGCGGCGCGCAGGTTGTAGTACTCGCGGAGGGCGGCGCGGTTTGCGCGCTTGGCGACGGGGAGAGGGCCGGTGGTAGGGCCATTGCTGTGGCCGGGCGAGGTGACGGAGGAGCGCGCGGCGTCGAGGGAGGGCCGGGCGGACGAGGTCGGGGTGACAATGGTCGAGGGGACACGACGGATTGGCGTGGAGGGGTCTCTGGGACTGGCGATGGTGGACATTGTGAAGTGCGCGAGAGCACGGGTGAGGACGAGGACTGGTTAGGTGGTCGGCATCAAGGCAGAGACGGTGAGTGTTTGCGGAGGCGGCGGTAACGGGCGGAAGCTGTGATGGAGTTCTGAGGACAGGTCGAAGTTTAGCTGTCGTGGTCGCTAGACACTATCGGTCCTCCACTTGTCTGCGTTACCGAATTCGGGAGGCGTCTGCCAGCCAAACAACGTCGCAGCACAGCGAATTCGGCTGATTGACGGACTTGTATTTAATACGGCAGATGTAGAATTGATCGAGATTCAAGTCAATAGCTCTGGCATTTGCCTATTTTCATTAGAGTCTGCCACTTCCAGGACTGTAGTGCAGGCTACGCCTATCGACACTACCCTGGGACAGTCATGGGCGGTGCTCGGAATGCGGGCATAAGGAAAAGTGCAGCCATGAATTATCGTCTGAATAGATTGACTAGCTGATTTTTCAGTATCGCGGCTCTTTAAATCAAAAACTCGAGAAAAACTCATATTTCGTTGGATTGAGCTCCATAAAAACGCTTGACCTGTGTGAAGCGTGCAGGACAACAGCTGTAAAATCAATGCATACATCTGTATACTCTTGTCCTTGGCAAGACAGCTGTGCTGTTGTTTGAGAACAAGTAGTTCCATTTCAAAGCAGCTTCCGCAAGCCCACGCTTAGCAATAGTAAGTTTATTCCGTCGCATAATATGGTATTGGAATGATGGGAGATGCTTCGAGTATTGCTACCAGTAATTAGTCCTGCGCCACGCCCCGCCCCCACGCAGAGCTCCCAGGTAACGTAACCGCTACATCTATCTTAGCTGGTATATAAATTAGAGTCTGAAGCCGTTGTTCAATGCAACTTTAGCATCTATCCTTTCGTCAATACTGTATTTCTTCCCTCACAAACAGAACAAGTGTGAGCCAGATGGCCGAGAGCATCCAGAATGGCGTCTTCCGCCGCTTCAACACCACGGCCCCCGCAGACACCGGAGTCATGTCCCTCTTTCGCCTGACTGGCCGGACAGCCATCATCTCCGGCGCCGGCGGAGGAATCGGTCTCGCGGTAGCCAAAGCCTTTGCCGAGGCGGGCGCCAATGTCGCCATCTGGTACAACTCCAACGAAGAGGCGATTGCTCGGGCGGCAGACATTGAAAAGACTTTCAATGTCAAATGTAACTGTGGCTTAATTCAGGACTGCATGATTCAATCTGACGTGTTTATAGGCAAGGCATACAAAGTGGACGTCACTTCGTTTGAGGCGGTTGAGCAGGCGGTAGCAACTGCCATTCGCGAGTTTGGTGGCCGTCTGGACATTTTTGTTGCGAATTCGGGCGTCTCGTGGGGCGACGAGACATTTCTCGATGCTGACATCCGTCGGTATCACGACCTCATGAAGATCAACACGGATGGCGTCGTGTACTGCGCCCATGCTGCGGGTAGACATTTTCGGAGGCAAAAGTTGCAAGGGACGACGATGGATGGGGCGAAGCTGGAAGATTTCAAGAGCGGGAGCTTCATCGCCACGGCTAGCATGTCGGGCCACATTGTGAATATTCCTCGTCGCCAGGCCATCTACAATGCTAGCAAAGCAACGCTCATCCATCTTTGTAAGCCGACTGCCGCCGTAAACACCACACACTCTAACAAACATGACTTGCACCAGGCAAATCTCTTGCAATTGAATGGCTTGGATTCGCTCGGGCAAACAGCGTTTCTCCCGGATACTTCAACACTGGCATTTCGGGTGCGGTGGCGGAGGAGGTCATGGACTCGATCAGAGACAAGATTCCCATGGGGTGAGTGATGAGCGCGATGATGATCTGCTGCGACAGGCTAACTCTAGCCAGACGGTTTGGTGAGACGCAGGAGCTGCAGGGCATCTACCTGTACCTGGCGTCTGACGCGTCCAGCTATGCTACTGGCGCGGACTTTTTGGTGGACGGAGGGTACACGGCCCATTAAAATTTCTTTGACGAGTTCAAGTGTGTGACGATCTGCGGTTTCCATTACAATGTGCACATGGGGCGGTGTCCAGAAACGCAGCTGGCAGCCAATCAACTCATAGCAAGGACAAAGGCGGCAAGATGGGCGTGTGCTGTGCTGAACCGTGTCTCAAGACATCTGTACTGAAAGAGAGCTGTCGAGCTCTATAATACCGAATTCATCGGCACCCGTACGGGGCGAGAGCTCTCATCCGCTTGCTGGGATCGATATAGCTGCAACGGCGATGATGGCTTACAATGGCGGATGCGCAGAAACCGACTAGCGCAGGCAACCCGCCCTGCTACACAACAGCAAGCCACTGCCGTTGTTATGCGCCGTCCAGCGGGGTGACAAAACAGACCGCCGATACGGTCAAGAGAGCTCACTTTTTATAACCGCAGATACTACGCTACAATCAAGGTGTCTTTTTAAAACCGAGGTCTTGAATGCAAAATAGAGTAAAGAATATTATAATATTTATTATACTTTTTAAAAGAATCAGTAGGACCTGGGACTGGCCGCTTCTCCTTGTTGCGCAAGGAATAGTACCGGCGGTCTATTTTGTCACCCCCTTGGCCGTGTGCGCCTACTGCAGATATCCATAATTGGCCGGCTGAATCTGCAGCGCTGGTGTATACGTATCGTATTGTCTCGTGGGACCCAGTCGTTGCAGCGGCACCGCTATAGCTGCCAGGCACAAGCCGTAGGATCAAGATTGCAGTAAAGACTCGTATTTCTGATACCACCTTGGGCTCATTGTCCTGACTTTGTTTTGTTCTGGTTCTCTGGAACCAAGTACATCATGTCCTGTGGCGCAGTGAGACGGGCGTCTGTGGCGCTCTCAAGCGGTCTGCTGTGGCGCATGGAGACGTTGACGGATGCGTGCATGCAGATGGACTTTACGCCATGGCCACAGTCCTTGGAAGAGTCATAGGCGTGCCGCATTACACGTCCACCCGCCCACCCACCTATGCCGCAGCTTCCCTACCTGGTCCAAGAGTGCGTGGTTCGACGTGGTGATTTGGTAAGATCAAGGTACTGCAGGAAAGATCCGCGTTGTTGATACCATCTGAGGCTCATTGTCCTAATGTCCTTTTGTTCTAGTTCTCTAGAGCCCAGTTCAGCATGTGCTGGGGCGCGTCACAGCGGGCTCCGTGGCGCACTGAGACATTTCCGGGTGCATGTAATGAAATGGAGTGAAATGCAATGTAATGCAATGCAATGCAACGTATTCAACGCCAGGGCTATCCCTGGAAAAGTCATGGACATCTGAATGTGGCATCTTAAGACGTGTAGTGCCGACGATTTGGAGAATCGAGTTTAGCTCTACACGGCCACGCTTGTGAATGACACAAGTGATGAGCGTAGAACCCCTCCCAACGAACGACGGTCAGGCGGATGGGACAGAAATACAACAAAAGCCTATGTACTCCAACACCAGTACTGAAGTAATCAAGATGCAGCACGTAGGTACTGGGTCGCGCGAGGCCCTGAAGCTGAGCCTCTGTTTGACAGATTCTCGTGAATTTTGGTGTTGTGCCGTTGGCGGCGGCCTTTGATTTGTCCAAAAATGACCTAGCGCGGCAGTAGGTGATCCAGAGTAACGCTAACCGGAACAGGTAGCCCCACATGGCTCGTACCCCAAATGTGAGAAAGCTGCGCTGATCACCCGAACCAGGTGGATACATGGTACGGATAGTAAATACTCTTGCTGCACCGCCGCCACAGCCACTTTCGCACCTTCGGGCCGGGTCGTTGCAAGTTAGCATCCTCGCCCTGATCCACACGTATGTGGCTTGACGTTGTGATGAACAGAGGACGATTCACCCCACACCCACGCCGGCAGCCAGGGCAAGGGAGACTTTCCTTCTTCGTTTACGGCGGACGTGTGCGGGCTTACAGTCTTGACCATTGATGGGTTGCGTTGCGGGGATGGAGCACGGCGGTCCCTGCAGCGCGACCTCGGGCGACTGGCCAGGTCCGTATAAAGACTGCCCATCCGCTCTGCTCCGTTTAGGTACTCTTCTGCATTCACGACATGGCTGACCAGCTCGATACTGCTACCTGTTTACCTTGACTGGGTTTTATTCTCTTGGTTTTCTGTTCTCTATCAAGAGGCACTGATCTCTCTCTCTCTCTCTTGCCGAGGGTCGGTGTACCCACCCAACTCACTCGCACCCTTTACACCGCATACTTTGTGTCCATGCCTCTGACAGCAGAGGCCGTTATTGGACTTGTCGCCGCTCTCCTCGCCGTGCCTCCCGTCGTTATGCTCGTTTGGCGCTGGCGCAGGTCGAGGCGGCAGGCAGACACTCTTCGTCGTGCCTCGACCGACACTGAAAGTACCTTTACCAGGCTTGCCACTTTTTTTCTGCCCAGCGAATCTGGTACATCGGGCGCTAACGAGATCCAGTGCAACTTGGCGGCACACCAGTTCGATCCCGAGCGCCATCTGCATCACCCTCGTCACGCGCGCTGTGTGCGTCCCCGCCGGCTCGCATTCTTCCGAGCCAATATCCTGACAGCCCCGTCCACGAGCGACGCGAGATTCGCTGCATAGTCTTTCATCACGAAGTTGTTTCGCACACGCATACTGCAGGCCAGCAGTGAGCAGAGTTTACAGTGAGCTGGTGACGGTCGATTTTACACGGTGCACAGATATGACTGTGACCGTCGTGGTGCGGGGGAAACGGAGACGTGCTGAATGTAATGAGCACCGGGAACCGGCATTTGCTATAAGAGAGGAGTTTGGACACGGGACCTTGTGCGATGTAAATTCTTAGATGACAAGATAGTGACACTAAAATCATGAAATGCAGTTTTCCCTTTTTTTTTTCTTTTCTTTTAAATGATGGCTGAATGCATCGTCTCGGCGGGCAAAATCGAGTTGCAAGACCTAAACCAGTAGGTCAACAGCGTATGCTGTTTAGTAACACATGGTGTAGTAGGATGGGCTCGCTTGCACGCAGCCCAGCCAAGTCTGCTGGTACTTTGTGTCGTCATGTGCAAGGAGCCTGAGGCGAGAAGGCCACTGCTAAGCAGGGTTGATGAAGCAGGGGAGTGACCTAGTCCAGAACCGTACTGGTATGGCTACGGTGCACTTGCAGCGGCCCGGAGCGCAGTACCCACCTGCTTCGGACCCGACATCCAGCGATGAAACTGAACGGCCATGGCCGAGCAGGCTGCTTCCAGGCTTTACCCAGCACTTGATCGCAAGCTTATATAAGACATGACAGAAGATGCGGAATTGGTCGGCAGTAGGTCAATCTTGACTATTTGTCCATGCTGCGGATTCGATCCAAGACGTTAGACTGTCACAGACTTGAGAGATATAGTGGACGTTGGGGGTGTTGGCTACCATTGCTCCATCTTTGTGGTGCCTGCGGCCCAGTGGCTGCGGTCACCACATGGACACACCAGCGACGTTACCTACCACTCACTTACTTTGCCGTGCCCGTCTCGAGGGCGCGCGCCGCCCATCTGCCGGGCCATGTTTCTCTCGAGTACGTTTGAGCGGAGCAACCGTTTTGGCTCTGCGGCTTCAAGTCTTTTTTTTTTTTTTTCTTTTTCTGGATGACTGACCCAGGAAAGCAAATTCCCATGGTCACCCTCATCAGCACGACTGCTCTACGGCGTCCGACAAGCACCCCCCCCCGTCTTGCGCCTCTAGGCCCACACCCCAGCCTTGGACGAGTCACGACAGACGGCCGCACCCGAGCAGTGATCCCGTGCTGTTGGCAAAGCTACTCTTTTCGTGCCCCCGCCGTATTAGGCGGCTGGAGACCACGGCGGCCAGCAATGGAGAAGGTGTTGGGGATGCCAGCACTTACGGGGGTACCAAAAAAAGCTGGCGGTCGTCCACCTCCGCCACGAACAGGTTATCAACGCAAACAGATTACTATTCAGTCAAAATTAGCAATAGAAAATATAGAAAATAGAGAAAGAAAAACATCAGAATGATACAAGACCACTAGGCTAGTCGTCCCTAGCATCTCATCTTCGTGGATGTACTATAATGGCTGTAGACTATCTTTGAATGTGTTGGCAATGTTGTGGGCGGATGCTCAACCGTCGGTTTTTTCTGTAACCCGCGTTTTCTTGCCTGGCTCAGCTGTCCGGCCGACGCCACCCAATCACGCTCAGCATAAGTTACGGGCGGTGCTCAGCTGCACTGCCACAATCGTTGCTGCCAGTGGGGGCAGTCTGTATACGCAGGGTGCGATCTCGTGTACCATTACTTTTGCTCAGGCCCGTCCTCGCAGCCAACCTTGCGTACCTCTGGCCTGAATGAGGTGTCTGCTCATCTCGCAACTTTCTCCAGGCCATGGTCATGATGATGTGCCGTTTCGTGGTGTGTCGGTTGACGGCCACGCTCTCCCCACCAAGCCGAAAACTTATAAATGTGCTCCCTCGCAGCAAGCACGCCTACTTGTCTTTTGTATGTATGCGCGCGCGCAATCGAAGCCCATTGACCGAGCCACAATTTTAATTCTTCCTCTTCTGCTCGCAAGCAACCTTGCTCGTTCTTGCTCTTTTTTTTTCCCCGAGTCGACTCGCCCGATCCTGAAGCTGTGCCCCTCGGTCCAGATACAGTTGATCGCGCATACAGCATCCGAGCCAAGCAACAGATTGCTGCCCTGCACTGGGTGCTGCGTGCAATGTCCTTGTCCAATGAGGCCATCATTGCCATTGTGGCGCTCGTCTTTACTCTCGGTCCTCTTCTCGACCAGCTCTGGCGCTACTACAGGGGGCGACAGCAAGCGTTGGCCGCCCGGCGCGCATCGCTCGACACTGAGAGTACGTTGTGCTTGATCTTGGATCTGACAATGCCCGTGTAACACACTGCAGGACGCTCACACCATGTAGTGCAACTTATGCCAGCCCGTTCGCCGCAGCCTTCCGCGTCGCCACCATGTCGTCCGTCTACACCCATTGCCGCCCCCGCGCCGCTACACCGATATCCCGAATACAGACTCCACGAGCAGATGCAGGTTGTTTGCGTGGCTGCTTATAAGCAGTTCGTCTCGCGCTATTTCGCTTCGCTACACGAGCCCCTGGAGGAGGAAGTCATGGTAACCCCCTCTACACCCAGTGGCGAGGCTGCCAAATCTCAAGGGTGCACTCACGACAATCATGCGGTGCAAATGGCTGAAGATGAGATGAATGCGTTTGTTATAGAGTAGAAAATGCAGAGAGAGTCAAAAAAAAGCGGCATTACAAATTTAACTAAAATTGACAAAATTTTGCCGTGGCAACAGTGTGCAACTCGACTTGGACGCCGCTATAGCTACTTGAACCCGGTAAGCTGCCCCTGGAGACTGGGCGCTGTAAATTGCGCCACGTTGGAGATGCGGCACCAAATGATCTGCAACCGCACTGGTACACTGAGATGTAGGTGCTTGGTGCAGATGACAAGCTTCTCTGCTCACCGTCGCGCTAGAGGTGTCTTGTAGAGTCGGCCGCTTTTCTTACTACGAACAGGCCTGTTGGCGCGACAGGCATCGCGGAGATGCAAACCTGGTCAGTTCTTGTCGAGTCGGATCAGACCGATGGTGTGGCTGGTTTCTTCTTCTTCTTCTTTTTTTTCTCTTCTTTTGGGGGATGTAGGCAGGCCATCATTACCATCACAACCCTCACAATACATGCTGCGTTGCTTCTTCTTCTCTCACGATTTGCCGGGGGTGTGTGTGATGACGATGCACCGCCTGAGTGGTTGGACGATGTACCGGTATAGTAAGTGTAGGCGCTGTTTACACACCCGGCCACTGAACTCCATACTAGTAGCGCTATCTGCTTAGGTAGCAGTGTCAATTGAGAGTGCCCACCTAAAATTAGCTAGCTTTCGCGTGCCGATTCCCGCCCGCAGTCCAGCGGGGTCTCCGATTCCACCAAACGGCGGCTCTCCACAATCTTTAGTCTCACCCCCAGCAGGCCTACCCCCCAGCAGTACCACCCCATCAGGTACAGATGAGTTCGGAGATTTTAGTGTAGATGGCGCAGATGCGATGTGGAGGTGGTGCAACCCTTCAGGCTTATGGTAACGGAAAAAATATGGCAAGGCCAAAAAGAAAAATTTAAATCTTCCCAGCTACAAGAGCATGTGCTATCTAGGCACAAAATCCGATGCGACAGACTATGAGGCACGTCGATGAGAGAGACGGGCCACGGCAAGTCAACGTCCCTGTCAGGCGTGGCCCTGCTTCTACAGGTACACCCAAAATGGCGGGATGAGCACAAACCCCAATGACGATGACGCAGAGTCGAGGTGTCGGCGGGCGCCTTTTCTGCACGATGAAGCAAGGAACTGGTCAATACACGGGCACTGCGGTGCGTCCGGCCTAGGCCTCGATCTCGACGCAGCCATGGAACATGCAAAGCGCGGCGAGTATGCTCTAATGAGGTTTGGATGCCGGGACGTCGAGGTAATGTGACGGTCAGTATCTGCCGCGAAAAAAAAAAAATAGACACACACACCCACACACACACACACACAAGTCGAGCCCCTGTTTAATCTGGCCCGCATAATCCGTGTTCGAGAAGCTTTTTTTCTTGGCCTAACCAGACGGCAGCCTACCAGTACCAGCAGACAGCGGCTGTACCTTTACCCTAGCAGCTGTGGTGGGTGGTCCTCATCGTCGCTGAGCAGGGGTCATGGTCGTGCCTTGCTCATCTCCCCAGCTCGCCGCCCAGATGAGACGGAAACCCCTCGAAACAAGTCGCGGTCCATCTCAAGTGTTGGTGTGTTGGTGTCGCTGGAAAGCATGTTTGGCATGTGCCTGGACTGACCCTCCCTAGCATGCGCACCAGCGCACCCAAGAGGCCCCCAATGCATCGGCGGCGATGGAGCCGTGGTTACCATGACACATGGTGACCTCAAAAGTCTGGCCTGCCCGCAGCCTTGGTCGGTGATTGGCTGTCAGCTCCCGGATGAGCCAACGGCAGAAGAGATGGAAAATGGTGCCTGGTGGGAAAATGTCCGCAGTGGGCTGCGTGGACCTGTGTGCATGCCGCAGTCCAATCGCACGCCGCTTCCTGCACACATAAACACACAAACCATCTCGCACAACGACACCCTCACACCAAGAACCAAGGTCTGGATACGAGGTCATCCGCTTGTGCTATGGATCCAGCACAGAAGCAGACGACCGGTTGGGTTTGTGCTGCGGGCTCTGCTCGCTGTACCTGCAGCAGGGGCTTGCGTCTAGACCCTCGCCCTGGGCTTCGCAACTTTTTGGGTTGTCTTCGCTGCTCATATGACGAAGCTCCTCAGATTAGAAGGTGAAACAGTAGCAGCTGTGGCACAGTTCAGAAGCCAAGGAACAAAAGAACCCTGTGGCGCTGGCGGGCTGGCTCTCCGTGCCTGCTGCAGTGGCTGACAAGCAACCCCAGCGCCTTGATCGCTAGAGCTTGGTGCCTCGAGTTTTTTGCTCCATCGTCTTCAGCGCTTCGGGTCACAAGCATCCAGCAAGCGTAGCAGTGGAACGAGGCCCATCACAAGAGCCCACGATGGTGCGTGTACTTGATACGCGGGACGGCCCTCATTGTTGCCCATCGTAGGAGCCAAGGAGGCCTATTGTACATGATTGGACAATCAACAATGTCTGTTCGATGATGAAAAAGCTCCAAGCGAAAAAAAAAAAAACGACCGTTGCGAGAAGAGATGAGCGGACGTGGAAAAGCATTGCATGACAGAGGACGAGGCCTGGAGCCCGCTATCGAGCGCTCTTTCATCTGCGAATCACTAAAAGTCGAGCTTCCAGCGAAACGCCAGAGGCAGAAAAAAAAAAGACGCAGCTGCCAAAGTGCCCGGCCTGCCACAACCCCCCCGAACTTGATAGCCCAAGCGCCGCCCAGGGGAAAGCTTTGGACCAGCTACCTATAGTAGGTAGTCATCACACGCTGCAAAAACACCCAGAGTAATGACGAAAGCTCAGCCTCCTCTCCTCCCCACCCACACACTTGGTCTTGACTCCAAACCAAAGTGCAAGTACCTCCAAGTACCTCTGTATCTTGACTGGAGTGCTTCATGTTATAAAATCCCGTCAACGCCGCGTGCCTGCGTGTGTCTCTGGGTCTTTACTCAACTTGAACACTGCTCTCCCTCGCCAAACGTCGCCATTGTTGCTTTCTGAAAGTCTCATCCTTGTTTTTTTCGTCCATCTCCGATCAATACCTCCTCAAACATTGCGGTTGACGTCTCCCACACGACACAGATCCCACCCCCTGCACTATACCACATTACACAACGTCTCACCGACTCGGCGAGACGCACACTCGCAAGCACAACATGTGGGATTCTCCAGAGGTCATTGTTGGTCTCGCGACCCTTGGTCTTGGTCTTGCCAAGTTTCTCTTTGAAATCTGGCAGTATCAGAAGCTGCGACAGGAGAAGCTGACCGCTCCACGGGCGTAGAGCGACATTTCAGCGTATGTTTGTCGGATCCTGGTGTCGTTTGACCCTTTGCACGGGCTTTTCTACTTTTTTTTTTTTTTTTTTTAAACTCGACCAAGAACTTGACGCATATTTCACAGCACCTTCAGCACAAACACACGATGCAATACAGGCCTTCACCCGCAAGGGGCCTTGAGAGTGCGGCGAAACGGTCAAACCTGCAGAACGCTCCCGATTCGAAATGTACATATGCGTTGCAAGGGAAAAAAAAAGATTCAACGGATGAGATGTGTAGATGGATTACGACGAATTGCAAAATTGTGAATAAGAATGAAACACTGCTGCTAGAATGCAACTTGGATCGAATGTCTGGGGGATCTGGGCCGATATCGCATGGCCATCAAAGACGAGGACATTCGGGATCGCAAGACTCGGACACGCCTCAATAGCTCGATATAAAAAAATTACATAACTGATACCATTGTTTTAGACTACTTCACGAGCATCATGACTTTTTTCTTGCCCGCCAGCACCCGGCAGCGAAGCCATCGCTCCATCGCCTTCCCAACCGAGTGTAACATGCCCGTGCGGATGTGGCGTTGTGGCGTCCAGGTGTCTTTACAAGGCCCCTGTACAAGTGTTGCCCGACTACCATGAATACATGTTTACAGATGCATACAAACAAGGGTCGCATACAGCATCATGCCATCTCATATAGAACTGTGACTAGCTCCAGAGCAACTTGGATTGAATGTCTCGGGCTTGGGACCGCGAATTGGCTTTGCGCGTTGTTGGTACTTGTTGGCTTCTGATCGCCCGCTAGAGGGTTGGGTGACCATTACTACCTACCCCTGCCCATTCTGGCTAGGCCCGATGGCCTGTGTGGCTGGCTCAATAGCCGGGCCTGGCCAAGCCTGGCGATACTGTCGGATTGTTTAGACCTGTGAGGCCATGCCTGCATGACGTCTCGGCCAAGTCGACACTATCGTCTTTCTAATAAAAAGAGGCAGTAAAAATGGATCAACAGCGAAAATGCTTTAGCGTGAAACGGGCAAACACGCACCTGCACGGGAGGGAGAGTAGAGCAGGCACGGGGCAACAGCAAGGTGAAATGACGATGCAGTCTTTGCTCGTTGTGCTGCAACTGCGGTGTGCGATGGTGGTGGCGTAGAGATTCGACTTTTTGATTAGAGTTGCTTGGAAAGTCGAGCCCCTGTCACTTCTCCTCTGCGTCCACCAAGCAAAGCAGCCTTGCCTCGGCAGGGTTTGCCCACCGCATGCCGGCTTGCATCATCCCACCAGCGTACGCAGCACTGTCTGTGGCCACCAGCCACACCACCTTTGCAGCGCGCCTGCTCCTGGCCAGCTTATTGTGTGTGCGCCAGGGGATGCAAAATGTAGCTGAACGATCAGTTGGGGTCGGCGGGCACCCAATGCTTCGTGCCGGTACGTGTCAGGCCGGGTTCTTGGGCGTCGAGACCCTTTGAGCGGCCGGCTGCACAGATTCTCGCAGCCACGCCCGCAGGTGTCTTGCGCTGCACGAATAACCAGACGTCGCTCAGTCTGTACGCCGTGTGTCAAGTCATCCTAGAGTCCTTTTTTTTTTTTTTTGACAATTCAATCACAGGTATAGCCGCGCCAATCGAATTACAGCCTCCCTTGCCAGCAATCCCGCACTTTCTTGTCTTTTCTTCCCGAGCTTGTGCCAGGAGCAGCAACATTGGCGCTCGGTGTATTGTATGAGAAATGCTGGATGGGGGCGATTTTCTATGGCTGCTGTAGGCACCAATTTTGATTGTAACGCGACCATGGCAGCCGCGTGGTCAGGGTGGCATAGGGAGCAATACCCCGTAGTGATGGAGAAAAGGCGTGTCCTACTGCTGACAGAACTTGGACCAGGAATTCTTCGTGCGATGTGCGCGGAAAACGAACCGACTCGCCCACGGACTGCAGCGGTTCCAAGGGCCTCAATTACACACACTCCGTCCGGTCTGTGGTGCCGGACTGGCTGCAGTCTGGCTGCAGTCTGTGGACGCCAGTTGCCTGCACCTATCCGTAGGCCGCGCCTCTTCTTCCACTGCCGATGGCAGCACAGGCGTGGACGAGTAAGACAGAGATGAGGGCTCGCGTGGCGTCGAAATGAAAGGAACGCAAAGGGGGGTGCGGAGAGCCGGCTTTAGAGACGGCGCTGTCAATCTTTGCACTCTCGGACTTTGGAGACGGCGCTGCCAGTCTTGCACTCTCGTGATGCTAAACTAACACCCCCCGTGGATGAAAAGACGCGCCCACGTCCGTAGTCGGCAGAGACAGGCAAGCAAGCACTGAGGCAGTGGTGTGGTGCTTGGCTCGTCCTGCTGTGCCTGGCGGAGAAGCTGGGCTGTGGACTCTGCACACGGTAATGTGTGTATTGTCATAGTACTCAACACACATACATTGTTTCTGGAGGGGCGCAAGGCTACCTGGGCCGGGGAGCGTGGAACCGGTGCCAATGAGGTGTCGCAGTCGTTTTCGAGGAAGCAGGCGGTACGTTGGTAGACTGCTGGTTTGATAAATAGCCTTTCCACCCCGTGCTTTTCCATCTCTTTGGCAACATGACAGAAGACACGGTATACTCTCATCTTTGACTCCTTCTCCGGGTATCCTCTTGACTTTTCCTTCTCTCCAACATTATTTCTTTTCTTCTGCAATCTCAAGTCTCCCTGCCGACTGCCCGTCTTCAGGTCGCACGCTGTCGCACGCCCACACCGACCAGACGCAGAAGTGACCCTGTGCCTGCGCCGCATACCGCCGCTCATGGCTCTGACACCGGAAGCCATCATTGGCATCGTTGCCCTCGTGCTTGCTCTCCCGCCTGCGCTCATTATCCTATGGCGCTGGCGCAAGTCGACACGGCGGCGCCAGGTGCTGCCCGTCATTGAAAGTGCGTCCCCTGTCGGCCTGCGAGGTAGACACCGCGCTAGTCACTAACATGAAGAAAGCAGCACCATCTGCGTCGCCTCGCCATTCCTGGCCGCTGGCACTGCTCCCTCCCTCGACGTCGCCTTTATCCAATACTGCTCGCGTTCTTCAGAATCAAAACCCCGGGACCCAACTTCAAGAGCACAAGGGTTTTATTTACGTGGCTGTGTATCAAGGTTCGACTTTGGGTTATCCTGGGCCAGTCTCGCACCCGCAGTAAAGTGTAGCGCTTTCGAATGGCCAGAGTGGGATGGACATGTATATAAACAGAAGAATAACTTGAGCCATGTATTTTATTTGATAGATAGTCCGTCGTCGGATATACCTGTATATACATGTAGAAAGTTTTTGTTTTAACTCGAAAGTATATATGATAGATTATTCGTTATTGTCCCTTTGCCAGTAGAGAGGATGGGGTTGGAGCTGGCAGGTCCACTGCGATAGTGCCAGTGACGCAACTTCTGACAGGTCCGGTAGCTAGATGCGTAGAGAGAGGACCAATCACTTTTTTCTTGTAGGCACCAGTTTCACCACATGAGCTACTGCCAGAGATGGTCTACCCTAGCATCAAAGTACTTGAAAAAGGCGGTGCACGGCAGATTGGCTGGGAAAAGAGAGTAATACGTGGTGCAAGTCGGTTGAGACCATGGCTCCGAACTACCTCGCCGTGCTCAGCCAAGTCTTGCAGCGGCGACCGGCGAGGACGAGCCATCTCCGTGGGGTGGACTGTGTCTCTCCGTACGCTACCTACTGATACACAGCACTGCTCCAACAGGCCACACGGTGGCGAGAAACCTTGCGTTGCCCTTGCAGTCCATGTTGCTGGGACTCCCCCGAGCGTGCGCACCATGACGTTGGCGGCCGATGCCAGCCTATAGCCCAAGACCCAATTGGGGAGTCAGCCAGCGGGGTGACAAAACAGACCGCCGATACAGTCAATAGAGCTCACTTTTCATAACCGCAGATATTACGCGATAATTGGAGCATCTTTTTTAAAACTGAGGTCCTAGATGTAAAATGGGGTAAAGAGTATTATGATATTTATTTTACATTTGAAAATAATTATTAGGACCCAAGACTAGCCGCATCTCCGCGTCGCGCAAGGAATAGTACCGGCGGTCTGTTTTGTCACCCCCTTGCCAGCCAGCTGCGGGGATTGGCTCTGCTCTGGGTGTGTGCACAGGGAGGGCACTGTGTGTGGGCAAGGACGGAAAGTACCGAAGAAGAGCAAAAGAAAGAAAACTGCTCTGTGCCAGGTATCCGTATCCGTACAATCAAAGATGATACAATATAATGCGGCACCCCTTGGACCCGATGACCGTTGATGATCGGGTGGAGCAGGTCGCTGTGTCATGCACCCAAACATGCTCTTCATGAAACGAACCTTTTTTCCAGTTCCTTGGTGGTGGCGGGTGTCGCAGCTCGGCACGACAGTCTCGCCGACGCTTCCGCAGGCACGCCCCTTTCGTGGTCGAGTCTTGTGCCTCTTGGCCTCGTTTCGGGGTCTCGAGCAACAAGCAATAGGATCATGGTGGATAAAATCATCAGAGAAGAAAGGTGCGGATTGTCTGGGCCAATGATTGGTGTCGCGAATTTAAGCTATCCGATCAAACATTCCGATTGCGCCCACATGTTTAATGGCAACCCCGACCAGGTCTCGCTCCCACGAGCGGGCATGTGTAAATTTTTTCTCCTTTCTGAATCCCGGTCCCCGGCTGTCGCCCTGGACTTCAGCGGGGTGTGTCTGTTTTCTGAATCCCGGTCCCCCGGCCCTGGACGCCCTTCTGGAAGGATGCGGCAAAAAGCCTGCCAGTGCGGAGAGGGGTAAGGTGCCCTGACTCGTGCCCCCTGCTAGTTATGGTCATCTCATGTGCATCCCGCCAGGGAAGGTAAGGAATCGACAGGGCTTGCCCAGCACCCTCCCGACTTGGCAGCTCAGTAGCGCGCTTCATTCCGTTAAGCTGGGCTGGCCGTCGAGCAGCAGCTCTCTCCTCTCCACACACACACACACATGGACACCCCCATGGGCCATGGCGCACGCCCTGTCTACCTACCTAGCCTGTGGCTTCGTCGTGTCAAGAGGCTGCCTCGAAGCCCCCGTCTCGTGGCGTGCCGTGGATTCTACTGCCAGTACGCTCAGGAACAAGTAGCAGGCTCCTTGTTGATGAGCAAGGTCATCTTGCGTGTGCACAGTCTCTGAGCCACATCATCAGGCTCTACAGGTTCAAAAGAGACAAACGACCATCATATACGGCTCCCGGAAATGCCATGTTCCTACGAGGTCCCTGGATATATTTTTATATTTTTTTTCGTCAAACAAAGACCAAAGCAAATCGCGAGATGGTAGACTTTGGTCCGCGCAATGGCTGGGCCAGGCGCTGATGAGTTCCCAGAACAAGCAAGGAAGAGCCTGGAATTTAGCACCAAGAGTAGGTACGACTAACAGTGAGGCGGTAGATCCGGGACATGCAAATGGCATAATGGTGACTGCCAAGAGGACGCCTGGGCAAGCTGCCCACCCCCAGCGGCACCGCGAAAGTTACGTTGCCAGTACGGGCCACATCCAGCAGGGCCAATGTGGCCACTCAAAAGAGAGTTCAAGGGGTATACCAGCACAAAACGACGTGCATATTTTCAGACCTTATTGGCCCCCCCAGTCTTCAACACGCCCCGAGAACAAAGGCAGTAACACGATTTCAGACGGACCAGGGGCGGGCTGGCACTCCCACGAGGGCGAAGCACCGACACAGGTGTGTTTGTGTGTAAAGCCTCTGCGACGACATGCAGCCGCACAGCCTGAATGAGTGGGCGGCCGTGGTAAGTTTCCCGATTCCAACATCTCAATCTACTCAGTACGCCATCAGTTCTGCGTCTCCACCGGGATGCGGCCCCCCGGCCAAGTATTTCTTGTCCTTCTGCGCGCCGTCGCCTGCAATTCTCTTTGCCATGCGTTGGTCATGCTGAGATGGCATCGAAACATGACTTTGACTCAAAAACCCCTCAGTCCAGAGGCCATTATCGGCATCGTCGCCCTCTTTCTCGCCCTTCCTCCTCTGGCCTTGTGCTTCTGGCGATGGCGCACGTCTGCGCGGCGCCTTGGACCGGCGGCCGATTCGCTGTCGGCCTCTGACGGTACGTCGATGCCTCTTCTCGCAAACCCTCTGGTGGCTTCCGCTGTGCCTTGTTCCCTCTTACACAAAGTCTGTTCCCATGTCTGTCCTCTCTATTCTTCTTTTCTTCCTTCCTTTTTCTTCTCTTGTCTTTTTTTTTGTTTTCGTTTTTAACATTTTGGGGATGCTGATATTTGTCGCCGTGTCTTCTCTCCTCGATGCAAAAAGCTAATGGGCGCAACAGAAGCCATGACGAACCCGCCACTCGATGCCACCCATCACTCTCCACTATACACGCTCCAGTTGCCCGGCTCAAATTCCTTCTCGAATGACCATGCATCGAATCATGGGTATAGGCAGCATAGACTGGTCATGTTTTCAATACACGAAGAAATTACTTTGGCACATTTCGGCCGAGATGATCGGAAAGCTCGTTGACGGGGTAAATGGTTTTTTTCGCCGACAAGTGGACCAGGCTGTGGAAAATGACACCGTCCAGTTGTATGATATATACAGGATAGACAACAAGGAGTTTTATAAATTAATATATTTGAGCGAAGATGAAAAAAAAAAAAAAAAAAAACCTTGTGCCCCAAAGTTGCTCTGAGATGGTGTCCCGGACCATGGGTAAAAGTCTGGTGTATTGGCAACTCGGTCCACAGATTTACGCCGCCAGGCAACCCGGGCGCTCAGTCGCCGAAGCCATTCTTGGGCCCTCGTTACCTCTGCAAAGTAACATGGACGGACGGTAACTGGACGCATGGTTCTGTTGCGGTTGTTGGAAACCGCCGCAGAAACACGGGTCGACTCTTTGCGGCCGCTTGATTGCTGAATCCGTTGGGCTTTTGTTGGCCTTTAGATTGCACGAGTAGCTAAGCGTGAACTCGGACCATTTTGGGGGGCCTACACATCGAGCGATTCTCTCCTCTCACTTGAGAGAGCTCCAAAAACGGTCGGGCAGGTGAGGGGAGGAAACGCAGTGTGTATACAACTAGCAGACGACCATTTCAAGGAAACTCTTCCATGAGCATATTGGCAAGTCATTTTCTTGCAATAGAATAGCTTCAGGGCTGGGTAACATATTTCTAGGCCATTCCATCTCGAGTAGCCCATGTGTAGGTATTCAGTGCAAAGCAAACTGGCGACAAGCTGAAAAGACATTTACGCGCAATACAGCTCCAACACTTTACTGGCCGTGTCGATTGCTACTGACTCCACTTCCTGCTCGAACTGACTGACTCCACTTCCTGCTCGAACTGTAGCAGGTATATAAGGCTCAGTCGCGGCACCACACCATGGAAACCGGCTGCACTCCTGGGCATCCATTTCTGTGAGTTTGGCACTGTAGTATCAGTTCAACTTCTCATTGATCATATATATCACCATCAAGCACGATCAGAGTGCCGCTGGGCAAACTTGAAAGACGTTGCATTGACTGTCCTCTCGTGTGCATCGCCAAGCCGTCGAAATGACACTTTCACTCGGAGACATCACTAACATTGTCAACGTCACCGTTGCAATTCTTGCTCTCTTTGTCAATCTATGGCAGTGTTTTAACCCGAGACATGCGAGCGCTCGAGCACAAGCCGAGTAAAGGCATGTTATTCTCTTCATCTTGTGACCCCAAGGAAGGATGACCCGCTGGCTTGGGCGCTCGAAAAGAGTCCATGATGGAAGATCTGGCTTGACAATTGCTGTGCGGGAAACTTGGTGTATTTTTTTCAGAGACAAACTTGTCCGTGGATGCCTGCCAGTACTAGAGTACAAGTTTCATTCGTGGATGGGCCTGCTTGACTGCAGTATGGATGGTGGTGAAGAGAGAAGCGTCTAGTGGATGGTCCATGGTAGAAATAAGAACAAAAAAGGTCGCTCATGTTTGGTGGCAATTTCAGATTGATTGTGACGATACTCAAAAGTGGTACCTGTCCGTCTGCGCAAGGTTTAGAGCCGGGTCAACGTGTAATGTAGGAAACGAATAGCAATTGAAGTAGTATTTTCCGGCGTGATTATTTTCAGTCGTCCTGGTAGTTAGACCACGCTGTAAAGAGAAAAAGGAGGAAGAAAAAAAAAGTCCCGCACAGCACTCCCAACATTTGCCCTCCGCCGTCTGCTCGATGATCGCACGCTTTCAACGGGCCATTTTGACATGCTCAAGAGCTCAGCCCACGGGCTCTGCCACAACTTCAGCGGGAAGAGAGAGCCCGCAATCTCCAGCGTGTTAATCGCATCCAGACGCGACAACAGCGACACCGTTGTCAATCCGCCAATGGGGTGCACATGAACAAGAAGGAGAGTCGACGGCAGAGCTCAACCAGGGGGTATGGAGCTTTTGTACTCTGCACTGTCACCAATTTCCGCTTACGACAAGGCTCCTGTTGTGGGGTCTTTACGACGCATCTTGCCGTCCCGTAGGGCTTACACGGCAGGGTTGTGCCAGTGGCCCTGCGTTTCACAATGGCAGCCACTGGAGCCGTCTCAAGTGCGCATCTCCAGCGAGGGGTGCCTTGGCCATTATATGAAGCTTCAACTATACAGGCTGTGAGCTACTTGTGTGAGTTGCCTGTGCTCATGTGTTGAAAACCAACGCGCAACTCCAACAAGTGCCTTGTTCAGCGCCCGCGTGGCCAGCAAGCTGACTAGCCAACTAACAACCCAACCACCAACCAACCAAGTCTCGGCAAAACCTGGCCCGAGCCGCCCAGGTACAAGTACGGGTACGGGTACTCGGCACAGATGCACGGGGGAAAAAACACACCACAGCCTTGCTGCGCCCCGATTTGGCCAAGGTGATAGCGCGGCCTCCTGCATGGAGCAGCACATGGGGGATTACGTGACCCCCTGATTGAGGGAAATTAAAATTTGAACCACGGGAAAAACGTCTGAAAAACATACTTAATTCGCACTGCGACCTGTTCAAAGAATTTCAGCTCTTACCCCTTCTTTTACCACGATCATCGCCTGCGCGCTAAACCCCGGGCCGACAGCCGAAGCCACCTGCGCCATGTTCAGACTCGCCGTCGCGACCGCTGGAGCCGTGGCCCTGGCGACAATGATGGTCTTGCTCATGATTCTCTTTATTCCCGCCATCATCTGGTACGTTGTCGATACAATTTGCTCATCACAGCCGAAACACGTAAGAATACACACCAACAGGCTAATAGAGGACATTGTCAAGAAGATCAGTACAGATTACCGTTGGCACCATCGCAACCGGTAATATCGCAACCTAAAAGTCGTAAGCGTTGGCGCGACGCGGTTTGCGGATCCCCAAAAGTGCTGAGGACTAAAAGGTTTACGAAGAAGGGGCCTTGTAACAATAGTCAATGTGGCCATCGGCTGGGTTTCCCCAATAATTTGCTTTTTCGGAGCATCTTTTGTTTTAGCAGAGTTTTTATGTAGCAGCTTCGACTGCCCAGGAGTTGGTCTATACTCACGAAATTTCACCGCCGCCTTGGAGGCCCCCAGCACAGCAAATGACAGGATAAACACCATGACGGACGTGCCGCCGTCCAGCGCCGCCGACACCAGGTAGTTGTACTTGACAAAGAGGTTGGGGTGGCGCCGCCGCACGTACCACTGCGCGACGAAGCCGGCCAGGAAGAATGTCATGACGGACGAGTTGATGCCCAGGTTGAGGTAGCACAGGTAAAACATGACGACGGGCGTGTTGACGAGGTCGAGGCCGAGCCGCGGCCAGCGGCGGTGCGCGAGCCAAAACGGCACCGGCGCGAGGAAGCCGAGAAACGTCACCAGCGGCACCCACTGGTACTTTGCGCCGACGCTGAAGAGCTCGTGCGGGAAGCCGCCAAAGGTGACGGCCTGCGCGTTGAACTGCTGCGTGATGGCGCCGGACCAGATGTTGGTGCCCTGGACGCTGCGCAGGATGTCGGCCTGGTTGTCGATGATGCTGTTGGCCATGACGTAGTTGAGGCCGGCGCCGACGACGGTGCCGACCATTTGCATCGCAAACGTGGTGCGCGGCGCGAGGTGCCCGTACTGCGCCAGCTTGAGGTCCTTGGCCAGGAGCACGCCCTGCAGGAGCGAGTTGTAGCTGTAGAGCGAAAAGTACATGTTGGCAATGGGGAAGCGCGGCCGCATGTAGCCGCCAATCATCTGGATGATGGACTGGATCGTGAAGCTGACGCCCGTGATGCCCTGCATGGAGCCAAAGATGAGCAGGTGGCAGTAGCCGACGAGGCAGGCGACGAGGAACCCCCACCAGGGCAGCGTGCTGCTGCTCTGGTAGATGATGACGAGGGCCACGGCGGCGGAGAGGACGAGCATGACGCCGTACCACCAGTCGGGGCACTCTTTGTAGTTTTGCATCAAGAGGTAGTGCGGGTCGTAGTGCGCCTCCGAGGTGCTTTCCTGAGTACCTGGCGAGGGCGCTTCTGACGACCGGCCCAGTCGTCCCTTGACCGATTTGATACTGGCAAAGATGCGACGTGGGTTGAGGAAGCGGAAAGCCGCTCGAATCTCGGTCGGGTACCAGAGTATCAGATGGGTGACGGCGGCGGCGATACACATGTTGGTCAGGAGGATATTCAGCACGTTGCTGGCGGAAAAGTTGGGCAGGCCGAGCTGCTGCACCGCCGAGAGGTCAATCCGGCCATCCGGCCCAATCGCCGCCGTCTGGTTCCACTCGACCGGGTTCGCGGCCGTCGACTCGTCCGAAAAGATGAGCTGCGACAGAAACGGAAACTTCTGGGCCTCCCATATATTGCCGTAGTAGACGCCCGTGAAGAGGATGATGCAGCCCGCGATGCCGATGCCCTGGCTGATGAGGCTGCTCACGGGAAAGTACAGCGGCGACTGGCCGCCCGAGATGTACTGCCAGTCGAGGCAGATGGAGAAGAGGCCGAGCCCCTCGTTGCCCTCGGCGCCGCCAAAGATGTTGGTAAAGGTCGGGCTCTTACGGTTGGCGAGGCAAAAGACGCTGATGCCCGTCAGCAGCGGACAGATCCACTGCGGGATAATCTCCCAGAAGAAGACGCCGAGAAAGACCCAGAGGAAGACGCGAAAGGGGCGGCGGCTGCTCGGCGCGCGCGAGTGCAGCCGCTCCAGCATGGTGTTGATGGGCAGGTTGGCCGGCCACAGCATGGCGGCCGGGTAGACCATGGTCTTGCGCATGAGCCCGGCCATGCCGTACCCGAGGCACTGCGAGGACATGAGCATGAAGAAGGTGATGGCGCCGCTGAAGCGCCGGTCGTAGTAGAGGCGCTCGGCGGACACAATCTCCAGCCCGAGCGCCGAGGTGCTGGCCGCGTTGGCCATGATGGTGATGGCGAGGTGCTCCTTGACGTTGAACGGGCCCGGGTTGAGGAAGCGCCCAATCGTGCCTTGCCGCGGGAGGAGCCGCGCCATGGCCTCGCCGAGGATAAAGGCGATGACGGCGATGAAGACGGCGGGGATGGAGACGAACTGCGGCTTGAAGTAGAAGATGCCGGATAGCACGCCGCCAAAGACGGAGAGGCCGAGGCCTATCTAGTCGTGTTAGCTGGTGCAGTGATGGTGGTGGTGCCACATGCCTATAATCATGGAGCGAAATGTAATGGCAGACAGGGTAGGGTCATCGTTGAGATGAATCGTGTGGGTGAGGACGTCAAACGCGGTCGCGGGCTTGGACAGCTTGGGCTCATCGTCATCTACGTGCTCCACGGTCACGGGCTCAATCGACTCTCTCTTTTCATCGCGAGCCCGCTGCTCGGCGGCAATGGGCGATATACCCTCGTCCGGTACTTGCTTTGCCATTTGTGCTGCTTTGCAGAAAACCAGAAGAGGGAAGCTCAGACAGCCACCGAATGTGGTTGGCCGTGCCCTTTTTATCTGCGACTGAAACACGTGTGCCGTATTCCAAGCCTGCCTTATCAACCTACTCAAAGAGTTCCTTTGCTTATTACCCCGCGCTCGATATTAACGAGGCTTGGATGCGGGCGCATCTGTGCTTCTCTTGTCAGTCACATCCAAATCGGGCGTCGATGTGATTGGGAGATTGGGTTCAGCTCCTGCAGCCTGGGCTAGAGGGAAAATCAGCGGTCTAGAGCAAGCCACCACGGCTGCTGCGGCATGGACGGGGAGAGTTGGCCGCTCATCATTGACTACTCCGTGGATCATGGAGTAGAGCATTGTATTTCGCACTTGGTAGTTCTGTGAAATGAAGACAGAGCCGCTGGTAGATTAAATATTGCTCCATGATCCAGTCAGTCAGCATGCTTAGACAAGGTCGGGGCAGTCTTGGGTGCAACACCACATCTATTCTTGTCTTGCTGACTGGCGTGCGACGACGGCATTCAGCTGATCAATGTAACCCTCCTGGAGTATCGCGGATGCGGAACAAGCTTGGCAACTTCATCAGCGTGCATGCAGAAGCTGCCAAGCTGACGGCGCACCTTGTCGGCCAGCCAGCGGTTTCATCCTCTAGAATAGTTGTTTGTTTTTTGATCGCCTCGTTCTGCTTCCTCGGCGGTTGTTCTCTCCAATTGCCAAGGTCATGTGTGCAAAGTGAATCCTTTGAAAACGCCCCGAGCGGCAGTTACGGGAGCAGGTGTGACCCTCTGAAGGGTCTAAGAGGATGGTGGCCATTATACGCAGTTGTGAAACCCGAGAAGACAAAAGAAAGACGGGGGAAAGGTGTGTATACTGCTATTAGAAAGAGTGCTTGTATTAATGTACTTGAATTATTTGCCATCAAGTCTCGGGTCTGCACTGGGCTTCAGATGCTCTCCACGTCTACCGGCGGCTCCCTCAACGCAGTTAGCCTCAGCCTCGTTATGGAGACGAATCAATCAAAGTCAAATTTTCTCCAACCGCCCTTCACAACTGCCATGGCCTTTTTCGTGCCCTTCTCCTACTAATTAGCTTCAGACGAGTCCAGTCCACCAACATCGCCATGGGCACGGACCTGGGCACCTGCAGCGCCGCCATTGCGCCAGTGACGGGCATCATCGTCGGCCCCGTGCCCGGCAACATGTGCGAGCCGTCTCGGTGGGACGACGAGCGCCGCTGGGTCCTCTACGAGTACGCCGAGGCGCGGCCGGTGACGCAGCGCTGGACCTACGACGGCGGTCTGATGGCGCGGGATGATGTAAAGGCGGGCGACGTCAACTGCCGCTACACGGCCATGGTGACGGACGAGACGGACAATCGATGCGCGCCGCTGATGAGATATGGCCTGCGGGATGTCGAGGCGCTCTTTATGCTGAATCCTGTGCTGCGCGGCGACTGCTCCAACCTCAAGTACAATACCCCATATTGCGTCAAAGGCTGTGAGTTTCGTCTTTATTTTTTGTCTTTCTTGATTGCATGATGGAGGACTGGCAACTATGAAAAGACTAACACGGCGCGCCAGTTCTGGAGCCCCTGCGAGCACACGACGGCTTCTGCGGCCCTCCGCACAACAACGCAACATGTCGTGGCGTTGAGCACGGCCAATGCTGCAACTCGGAAACCTGGCGATGCGGCCAGTCAGAGTAAGCGTCCTCCCGCAAGCATCCTTGCCACTTCGACTTGCCCCCCTGGAATAAAGTTGCAAAGGCCACTGACACACGTTTGCGGTTAGGCATGACTGCGCAATGGGCGTCTGCTACGAGGGCCTCTGCTGGGGCCACAAGCACTACACAACCGACGGCACCTGTGGCCGCCAGCACGGCGGCCGCAAGTGCGCAGGCAAATGGGGAGGCTGCTGCAGCGTCGACGGCCGCTGCGGGACGGGCCGCGAGTTTTGCAGTCGCGAAACGTGTCAGAGCGGTGATTGTGAAGATGAGGAGCAGGCGGGTGCGGAGCATCAAAATCAGGCCTTCTAAAAGATGGTGCTGTGGCTGCTTTTCTTGGTCGCTTCCTGTTGCCTCTCGTGTAAGTCGGCCTCGACATGACACCAGCAAGTCAGCGATGGCGGTGTAGGACGTCGGTAGTTGTAGAATTGTAGACTTGTACTTGTACAGTAGACCTCTTTTATATCAATATAGCATCAGCTTGAAACTCATGTTGATATTTATCTTGCCGCCACACTACCTAACCAGTATGCGGTGCTTGTGCATACTGTCGGCGCCTCAGCCATCATCTCCACTGCGCCAAAAAAACCATTCTCGCAGGTCACAACGCCGTGCCATCACCAACCCAACCAGCTCCCGACATCAATAACCTTGTTCATAACGCCGTCCACTCTCCATCCGCACACTTCACCTTGGCTGGGCCACCACCGCCATGGACCTCGCCAACCAGCTCCGCGCCGCCCTCGCCGCGCAGTCCCTTCCCCCCGCATCCCCCATCTTCCTCACCACGCTCATCACCGCGCGCACGCCACCACCCCCCTTTGCCTCTCTCCTCGCCACCGCCAAAGCGCGCCTCCTCGCCTGCGACCTCACCACCGCCACATCCACCACCTCCATCCTCGACGTCGCCGCCCTGGCTTCCTTTTCCCCCGACGCCAGCAGCACGCGCGTCGAGGCGCGCACCCTCCCGCGCGATATCCACGTGCAGGTCCTCGACGTCGAGAACCTCAGCCTCGCGCGCTGGGAGCAGGTCGAGGAGCTCGAGGCCGTGGCGCGCGGGGAGCGCACGCGCGGACGCGAGATTGTCCGCGTCACGGCCGACGATGACGATGACGCGGGCGAGAATGCGATTCGCGCGGCTGGCACGCAGAGCCGAGGAGGCACCACGCAGCCGCAGCAGCAGGCGGCGGCGGCAAAGAATGCGGTGCATCGGCTGGTGCTGCAGGATTGCAAGGGCCAGATGCTGTACGCGGTGGAGATGAAGCGCATGGACAGGATCGGGGTTGGCAAGACGAATATTGGGGAAAAGATGCTGCTCAAGGGCGGTACAGTGGTGGCGCGAGGCTCGGTGCTGCTGACGCCGGACAAGGCCGTCTTTTTGGGAGGCAAGGTTGAGGCGTGGCACAATGCGTGGATGAATGCGAGGTTGGCAAGGCTCAAGGCCGCTGTGGGAGCAGATCGGCCGCAATGACAACGGCAACCGACGTGTTTTTCTGAAGCAGGCGTTGCACAATTGTAATACCCCAAAGGCATGCCAAAAAGAAATTCTTGGGCGGCTTGTATAAACATTTCATTCATTCAGAGACGAGTCCGAGTCGTAAAACAAGGCTCCTTCATATTACATAGTAAATAATCTACCCGCAACAAAACACACAATTCAATCACTTGTACAACATACCGCTGCTCATACAGTCACGCCCTTAGCGGCTAGTGGCTCGAGCAATGGTGAACACACCAACAATCACAACAGCCAGCGTCACAATGGCACCAGGGAGCAGTAGATCGTTGGGGACACCAGCGATAATCTGCTCCTGCGCAGGTGCCGCCGTGTTGCGTGTCCGGCGCGATCTACGCACTGGCGCTCGGCTGTCCTCGTCGTCATCTTCCTCTTCCTCCTCCTCATCATCGTCACTGTACGCCCGGCGTCTTTCGCGGACCACGGGAGCAGTCAATGTGGGAGGGGTGGCAAGCACCGGCGTCTCAATAGCGGCGGCGGGAGCAACAGGAGGCTTCTCGGGGTCGTGAACAAACAGCTCAACCTTGTCTCGGTGACCCTGACGCGCAAGCAGAATAGCCTCGAGCAAGTCATTGTCCGTCGTGATGGAGACAGTGTCGCCCTCATCATCCATGTAGCTCAGAGCGAAGCCAGTGTTGCTCAGTTTGCCGTCCTCGGCCGTGGGCACGCCACCAATAGACTCAACCTCATTACCGAGCTTGGAAGCGACAGCCGCCACAAACGCGTCAATGCCTTGCGAGGCTACAACCTGCAGACGGTGGACGCGGTTTGAGGGAGCCTTGAACTTGAAAGGAAAGGGAAGGTCGGCGGGAGCAACTTCAGGGTCGTGGTGAGATCCAACGTGGGAAGCAGAGTCCCCGGGCGCGACGCTGTCTCCCAAACGATCACGGGTCACGTCGGGTGTCATCATGCGCGATCCAAGGTTTGTGTGGTGCTGGCTGCCGTCGCCAGAGACCATGGACTCGGTCTCGTTGTCAATAGACAACCAGAACTTGTTCCAAGCCGGGCCCTCGCCGTCTCCAGTTGACATGGAATTGATTTGCTCCAGCGTGGCGTACGTCAACTTGAGGACGTCGACCATGCCGACAATCTCGCCGCCGTCGTTCATGACGGGCAAGTTGAGGTAGTGGCCATCGTGCATTTTGCGGAGAGCCGCCTGGATAGTCATGTCCATAGGCGCAAAGTCGGGGTGAGGAGTCATGACACGCACGACGCTGCAGTTGGCAGGGTCCAGGCCGGGAGCAATAACACGTAGCACAACGTCCTTGCTGGTAAAGATGCCGGTAATGGCACCCTGGTCTTGAACAAGGACGGCAGTGGTGTGGTTCTCCTTCATGAGCGCAGCAGCCTCCTTGACAGACGTTCTTACGCTGACAGTCGTGGGGGGGATGCCGTTGAGTACCGTCTCGAGAGTCGGGCCGGACATTTTGCTGCGCAGAGCCTCGACGTACTGGATAATCTGCTGGGGCTGGTTAGTACCCAGTTCAGAGTGAACACCCTCGAGGGCATCGTAGAGCTTTCTCGACGACGAGTAGGCGCGCTCGAGCTTCTCCATGGCATCGTAGAAGCACTTTGTAATGTCGAGGACACCGGAAATGTCCTGGTTCTCATCCATGACGGGCAAGTGGCGGAAGCCCTTGCGCACCATAAGGTCGAGAGCATCGGTGGCGCTGGTGTCGGTTCGGGCGCAGAGAGGATTCTTGGTCATAATCTCGGCGATTGTGACTTTGCTGGCCTTGTCGCCCGCACCAACCACTCGGAAAGCCAGGTCCTTGGCGGTAAAGATGCCGGCGATTCGGTCGTCATCGTCCGTCACCAAAACGCAGTCCTCCCGCTTGGCGGCCATGAGCTGAGCAGCCTCGGAGACAGTCGTACCAGGCTTTATCTGGAGGGCCTGGCTAGGCTTGAGGGCCATGACGGTGCCAGGCGGGGCCTTGCGGGAGTGTCGGGCGCGGTTCGTCAGATGCTTCTTCTTGGAGAGGTCATTCTCCATCTTTCGGCGGATGGCCTGCGATGCGAATTGGTGTCAGCATTTTCGTTTCCTGCGTTGTTTGCCATGTGCGGCGCGCAAGCGGCCCAGACAAGGAAGGACATTGGTGCCTCGGCGCGATGCAGTCGCCGGGGAACCTGTTGTCAAGGTACGCACCTCATCACGCTTGGTTTGCTTCTGACGACTGGCACTGACGGCCGAGCCAGTCTCGGAGGGCTGCGGCTCGCCGGCCGGTCGTGGAATACCAGAGGTAGCAGGGCTGCTGGCAAAGGGGATGTTGCCCCTGCCTTGATTGCGAGTGGGTGTCCCTCTCATTGTGTTGCCGGACATGGTGGGCAAAAGGAGGAGAGCGTCTTGGGAGGGTCGGTATTATAAACACAAAAGGGAGGAGTCGGCCGTCGCTGGCGGGGTGAACGGGCAGAGGGCGGCCGGGCGGGAGTGGTTTGCCTTGGGGGCGTTTTGAAGACAAAGGTTTCAAAACCTGCACAGACGGGTCGTTCGAGGGGTGCGAAAGAATGGAAGCTCCAGCAAGAGCGGTGGGCCGGGCTGGAGATGAGGTTGAGGAGATTGTTTCCTGTGCCAAGCTGGTGCTTGTTTACAATGATAGCAGAATGGCAAATACGGCCGCCGCAGCACTAACAGCGGGCACTTTCGGGACGTGAGTGGCACGATTACAGGGCGTTGTAGCGCCGCCGCAGCGGTCACAAGCCCGCATTTCCCAGCAGAGCCCGCTGTAATTAGCGTCCTGTAGCGCGACTCGGGCGAATCCCCCCGACAACGTGGGCCGCTAGGCTATTCCTCTCCAGGCACAAAGAAAACATACTTTCGGTTGATGCAACGGGCATGAACAATGCTAACATCAGAAAGAGTGTTTAATATTCGTAGATGATATTTAATAAAGACGCCGGTTTTTCTTTCTCTATCTCTAGGGTTGTAATGGCTCGTAGCCTCTCCGGATCCCTCAGTCGGTAAAAAGCTCAGCACACACCAGCCGACATGTTGGCAGGCACGCCCACCAGGCCTGCCGCTGAGTCAGCCACTAGAGCCTTCCGGCCACAGCCGCCTCTCTCCCT